>CAUZXS010005498.1:45000-122792 GCA_963585895.1 Sepioteuthis lessoniana | reverse complement strand
GTTTTTATAAAAAAAACTTATACGTTAAACTTATAAGAATTTATAGGAGCCTGAAATAAATTTATAATGATACTATATATATATATATTTGATTGAACTTTATAGACATTTTTTGTCAACATATTTTTTATTAATCCTTTCGAGTTGCCGTATCGATCTTATGATATCCGGTGAGAAATGTCTATAATGTATATATATATATATATATATATGCACGAACGGTTCCACTATCGCGGCCTGTACACTATACTCAACATCCACTCAAGGGACTTTTTCGTCAATATTGAAGTCCTTAAATAACATCACGGCCATGCTAGAAAAGTCCTAACTACACTGGGCAGGACACGTCTCCAAGACGGAGAATCAGGACGGGGAACCATCGCTGATTCTACTTTTCGATGAGCTCTTTGCAGACCATCGCGACAGAGGAGCACCAAAGAAACGATTCCAGAGCTTAAAAAAAAGTCCATTGCCAGCAGTCACTTCGACCATCGGCGAAGGCCCACTATAGCTGAGAACCATTATGCCGGGCAGTTCATCATCAACCATATTAGTACCGTAACCCCATGCGTGCAACAACGACCGAAAGTTATACATTTCTATGTTCTAATGACCAAAAAGATGCTGTAAAAATTCAAAATTTCTTTGGAATATCAATTATACTTACACTCTGAACTTAATCAGGTGGTAAATGATACGAAAGAAATTTATTGGGGTGTCTGTATTTGGATATCCATTCAGTTATTCAGCAGTTTGTGATTCTTTTATACGGAATTCTTCTATAAGACATAGTTTGCTGTTGGCTTTATCGCCTCTTATCAAAGAACCTTCATCCTCATTTAGGAGGTGCCCATGGTGTAATGGTTATCGTCACAGGATATGAACACGGCGATACGAGTTCAATTCCTGGACAAGACTGATTGCATTTCACATAGCACTAATACCCTTGGGAAAGGTATGAATCCAATTATTCTCCCTCCAGCTATGGGTAAATAGTAGGGCAGACTAGGTTCTTCAGCCTTGGTGAGGCAACTAGTCTAGGAGAAGGAAAAACTCTGAATTCAAACCTGCTAAACTCCGCTTTAAAAATTGACCTTGTGTCATATCCTGCCTGAGCGAAGGGGTTGGGTAAATAGGATCCTCATTTGCGACATCTCACTCATGAAAAAGAAAAGGATAATAAAAAAACTCAAATCCAAATCTTTGTCTTCTTAAATAAAATATGCCTTCAATATATATTCGCTAATGGCCCGGGAGTCATACCAAAGACTCAAAAATGGTACTTGATGCTACCTTGCTTGACACTCGGCATTATAAAGTAAGGATCAAGGGTAAAGTGAAGCAATCCAGGATAAGGAGTAGCGCCCTCACCTACACCTCGGTGTAGTAGCTATCGAAAAGGGAGCTTGCGGGTCATCCTCGACTACGGTCTTCAACTACACAAACAACTATATATATATATATATACGTGTGTATGAGTGTGTGCGTGTGTGTGTACGTGAGACACAAAAATTAAATTGAATTAAACAAATACATTGAAATACTGACAGGATATTTCACTAATTTAAAATTTCATGATAAGCAAAATTTTTCGTAATAGTAATTCCTTTTTCAGGTTTTTTTGTTTCTTTGTTGTTGTTGTTTTTTGTACTTTTTAAGCATAATTTCCACTTTAACATTAAAATATATGAATATAATTAATAGAATTTTAGCTATATAAAACTTTATGGACTTTTTTGGGTTTTTTTTTGTTTTTGTTTTTGGTTTGTTTGTTTTTTTTTACAATATCGTATTTAATTACAAGGCTTTTGCCAATTTTGTTTTTCATTTTCTTTTGTGGTAATGTTGTGTGATTAGAATATCTTCAGATGATGAAAATTTAATTATGATAATACTTTTTTTTTTGTCAATGCAACTCCGTTGGTCAGAAGGAGATCATTATTGGTATCATCCTATTTCATCGTAGCTTTGTATATACCATTGTCATAAGACAATTGTCGTTCAAAGGACACCTGTCTCTATTTCAACAGTCGCATCCGGTGTTCTGACAGTTATGTTCTTCATTCAAAACTTTCAAATTGTGCTTACAGATTATATATATATATATATATATATATATATGTGTGTGTGTGTGTGTGTGTGAGTGTGTGTGCAGGAAAACATATTTATAAAGATGATTCATGCCTCGGGGTGGTATGTTATGTCAGTCATGCCATTCACCCGTGATCTCACCTCCAAAGTACGCTCTCTTGTCATAGAAAATCGGAAAGGATGAACAATGCAGGCTTACCAGAGTTTCGAATTTCGTTCCCCAAATTGCTACCCGGGGTAGGATAAACTTATTCCACTAACCTTCTTCCCTCATCCTCATCTCTTTTGCAGCTTTCTTCTTTACTTCCTTTCAAATTACCCGCTGTGTGTGTGTGTGTGTGTGTGTGTGTGTGTGTGTGTGTGTGTGTGTGTGTGTTTCATCCAGTTTTATCTATTTATTCATATCTGAGTCGCTTTGCTTCTCTTCTCAGCTTCTTTATCATCTCTCAGTCTCTCTCACTCACACAGTGTGTGTGTGTGTGTGTGTGTGTGTGTGTGTGTGTGTGTGTGTGTGTGTGTGTGTGTGTGTGTTCATCCAGCTTCTCTGTTCTATTTATTTATTCATATCTGAGTTGCTTTCGCCTCTTTCCTCATCTTATTTCTTATCCTATCTCTCTCTCTCTCTCTCTCTTTTTCTCTGTCTTTCTCTCCCTTATGTATACACACACATACACTCATACATACTGGCCTCATGTCATTTTCAGCCTCTATAAGTACTAATCTTTCACTCTTGTTCATATAGTTCTGGGAAATAGCTTCCAAGAAATTTAACATTTCAGAACGACAAAACAAGACTAAATGAATGATTTGCTTAGTCGATAGCAATAAAATGGGGAGATTCAAGCGTTTTAGCTCTCAAATTTCATCATCAAGTTCAACAAACCTGGGATTCTGATCAAAATAAATAACCGGCATAGATAGATTTGAAGAAATTGAGAGGCATAGATAAAAAGCTGTCAATAGATTTAAAGATTAAGGGATAGGAATAGAATGAGATAGATAATTAAATCAATACGTAATATAATATATGATTCCTGTTGGCCCAAGGAACGTTCCCCCCAAACTCCACCTGTTTAGCAGAACTAAGTTTATCACTTGGCACCTGAAGCGCTCCTAAAGCGAGATACCGAGGGGATCAAACATTTTTATTAAGTCTTGATCCGTGCGTGGCCTTTCACATTAAAATGACCTCGTGTCAAATCTTTCCAGGTGGGAGGTCAGATAAATACTTAAACATACGATACCTGTGAAAGTGGTGAGATAAATACTAGAATATATAAGGCCAGTGAAATTCATGAGATAATACTTTCATATACGATGCCTGTGAAAGTAATGAGCCTGGGTAGAAATATCATGAATTTAATCACAAATCAACTTTATCTATTTTAAAATAATTCCCTTGAACAACACACTGACAAAGACATTCTTCCCACCCCGGAAAAAAATTCCGGAAGTTTTCAACTAACACTGTCTTTATTTAGTTTGTAAAGATCTGTGGAATGTTCTCAACAGTTCCAAAATAGCAACCACGGAGATGGGTTTTGATTTTTTTTTTTTTTTTTTTTTTTTAGTAGAATATGGTTACAAGGTTTCATATCAGGTAAGTTATGGCGTTGTGGTACCGCAGGAATATTCTTTAGGGTCAAAAGTTCGTTTTTTTGGCATCAAATATGCATAGATTTTTCTCATAGCTATACACTTGGATTAAAATGTTATGAACAATGTTAGAATTCAAATATAATTAATCAGCGGTCAAACGTCGATCACAGTTGTAGGGATTTTTCAATTTTCCTATATTTTCCTCAGTCTCAGATATAAGCAGTTGATCCGAACATTATTCATCTTTCACGGTCTTTCGGTCACTCAACAAATGCCTTTTGCAGCCATAACCCTGCACTCTAGATAGGATTACTTTCTGTCGCATTTGTCTGGTGTTTGACACATACTTTGATCGGAAAACGCCATTTCATATTCATGTTTTATGAAACATTTTATCGAACACACTCATAATAGTTCAAGATTACTCGGCTAAACGTAACTTCTAAGAGACAAACTCGAATTGAATGGTTTTCACACGTATCCAAGATCAACATTGATCAATTGATTTTCAATAAAGAATTCTCACCTGAAATTTTAAAGAAATTGGTCTCATTACATTTTCCATAGAAATCGACACAACTAACAGCTAACTACTACTCTAAAGCGAGTCACCCCCTTAAAAAAAGACACATCACCAAAATATATATTTACCTATACCCTCTGTCATGAGCAGGATGCAACACAAGATCAATTTATAAGCAGAATACGACTGGTTTGAATTTAATTTTTTCCTTTTCTGAGAAGAGTTGCAATACCAAAGTTAAAGTGCGCAGTCTGCCTTACTATTTACCCATAGCCAAGGTGGAAATTAGTTGGATTCATACGTTTCAAAAGATTATTAGCATTATGTGAAATGCAAACAGCCTCGTGCAGGATTAGAACTCAGATCACCGATTCCTTTTCATACGTTACTCCTAAAGCACAAGAGTACTTAGACTTGGAAGTATCCATTAAGTTCGAGGTGGGGGCACGAATACAAATGAGAGTCGCGAGTACAAATAGGGGTCGTGAGTACAAATCCAGTTGATGTCGATGGTGTCCCAAAGGCTTCCTTTTCGATAGCTACTACACCAAGGTGTAGGGGAGGGCGCACCTCCTTTCCCAGGATTGATCCATACCTTATTATGCTAAGTGTTAAGCAAGGAGGCATGAAGTACCATTTTTTGAGTTATTGGTAAGACTCGACCGGGAATTGAACCCAGATCTCCCGGGCCATTGGCGAACACTCTAACCATTATCCTAATGCCCGGTGCTAATGCCAATGTCCGGTTATGTTGTATGAATTAGACCGCATAACTTTCACTGAACGGGGAACTGGGTTCAAGTGATTTTCAAGTTGGGGCTAAAACACCTTCCTTGGCACCAGTCCTGTTTAAAGCTATTAACAAAAGTAAACCTGAAAGTCTGATATAAGACTCAGATATTTAAAAAGCAGTTTGGTCAGAACAACACCATGTGTGATTGAAGCATCTAGTAAGAATCGAATTACTCACTTGCTTATCACTGATCCATAGGTAAACACCCTCTCTAAGTTATTTTCTATTTACTAAGTTATTTAAGATTTACTTGCTACCCTTTCTAAGAGATTTAGTAAGCTTAGCTAATCAGGCACAAGATTAAAATTATCGAGCAGCTAGAAAGGATTGAACTCTCGACAATTATTGCATCGTGGTGTAATGGTTATCGTTGCAGGAATTGGACACGGCGACAAGAGTTCAAATCCTGGACTGAATGCATTTCACAAAGGTTGATATGCCATAAACCCAAACTAAACAACTTCTTCCAGTACAACCAATTCGAATCATAACAATTATGTGACTGCATTTACTACATCCATCATCACTCCACCTTTTATCAGCATTTTAAAATATTCTTATGAGGTGCCCGTGGTGTAATGGTTATCGTCGCAGGATATGGACACGGCGACACGAGTTCAAATCCTGGACCTGACTGATTGCATTTCACATTGCACTAATACCCTTGGGAAAGGGTAAATAGTAGGGCAGGCTAGGTTCTTCAGCCTTGGTGAGGCAACTAGTCTAGGAGAAGGAAAAACTCTGAATTCAAACCTGTTAAACTCCGCTTAAAAAATTGACCTTGTGTCATATCGTGTGAGAGCGGAGGGGTTGGGTAAATAGGATTATTGCATCTTTTTGTTTTATAGATCTGGACACTGGCCAAAGCCAAAGCTGTAAGTATTTACACATACACACCCAACAACCGCTACTTCCACCAACAATACCACCACAAGAATGACGTGACAGGTCAATCTTTAGCGTAGTAAAGCTAGTTTGAATTCAGAGTTTTCCTTCTTCCTGATTAGTTGCCTAACTAAGACTAAAGAAGCTTGTCGACTCTACTATTTACCCAGAGTTGAATAAAGTTATAAGAACGGCAGTTATCGGTGCAGCTGGTTTCTCCTCTCCATTCCACTGATTGTGTCCAATGAAAAGATTAAAGCTGTCGCAGCTTTGGTCAGAGAAATTGCCTGGATAAAATTGAAGAGAAAGTTGATCTGTTTTAGAAACTCCAGCTCCTGATTTTGAATTCAGAGTTGCAGTTCTCCTAGATTGGTTACCCACCTAGGCTGGAGAGCCGAGAGTGCCTTACTATTTTACCTGTATCTGGGGCGACAACATATGGATTCATGTCTTTCCTTAGAGTGTTAATGCGAAGTGAATTTAAAATTTTGCAGATTAACTTTTGTTGTGGAGTAGCTAGAACCCCACTCTCACAGAATGGACTGGTCTGAGGACTATTTATTGCGGTGCTCGCTCTAGACGCCAGTCTGTCAACACCCAAACGACTAAGGTTGTTTACATTAATCGGCGTACTATATTTCTCTCCGAAACAAAATATCTCTTATCTTATATGTGTGCTGACCCTTACTTACTAATGATACAACAACTTTTCAAATTCGTTAGCGATTATGACACCAAGTAATTGTTTATAAACATACATTGCTGATCTACACTCCTCGGCAAATTACTCTTGGCTTTAGTTAATCTTTCACTAGACGACGCAAGTAGGAAACCTAGTCAGAGGTCCTGAACCCAAGGCTCACGGAACACATGTAGCTCTCAGGGTCCATCCGTGAAGCTCTTCATCCAACTTTCCAAATTTTCTTTTCGCCTTATGATAAAGTCAAGAAGTGTCATTACAACTGCAAACAAAACTCACTGATTTTCTGTGTTCAGTAGATTTGAAGCCAGGAGCGCCTTCGTGGTGTTATGGTTAAAGTGATGGATTGCGGAATCGTAGTAAGCTCCAGTCACGCTATTACGTTCACTTTCGGACAAATACCCTGGGGAAAGATATGGACCCCCTTATCCTTCCAGCTATGGGTTAAATAGTACCACTGGTGTTCTTCTAGAAGGATAGCTTTGGCATTAAATAACCTTCAAAAGTTGATATGCTATTAAACAAAGAAACCAGATTTGAAGCTCAAGTTTCTTGTGGCATCCTCGACTTATACACGAACTTCATGCTTCTATTTAGATAGCTATTCAACCTAATCATATAATTAGAAGTTTAGCACTACATACTAATGTGAACAGTTCTCCAAATTGAAGTATTCCAAGTGTACACTACGTAGACAAGTTTCAAATTATCACTTGTCTGATGTGCTCCTTCTTTCAAACTCTTTATTTAATCCTGATTTTACATCTTTTTGAGTTTACAAACATCAGAAGTCTCGTTAATAAATTATGAAATAATCAATAATGATTTATAGATAATAATTATCTTATAAATTTAGTTGGGGGTTTTCTGGGAGGGAGAAGTCTGTCCTTTTAAGATCGCGGCCCTGCGTCCTCCCAAGTTAAGTTTTGAGGCTCTCAGGCTGAAAAGGTCAAGGATCCCTGGATTAAATCCACAGTTTTTATTTTCTGTCAGATTTGTGTGCTAAACTCTGCTGTAAAGCAAGCTAGTAAAGCCTTATGCCATTGACTGTCTTGGGCAGAAATCACAACGTTGAACAAAACTCTTGGATTGCTATTTAGGTAACGCACAGGTAACCAGCTGTGGGAGAATTTTCTTATAGATTGGATCGAAAAAGAAGTTTCCATGACAAATTTTCACAACGTTTCGAAAGTGTGGAAGATAAGAAAACTTGGGGGAAATTATCTGTACCAATTCACCTTTTGAATTTCAAACGTAGAAGGTTTTTTAAAAATAATAAATAAATAATAAAAATGAAAATAGATATAAACGTAAAACGGGTAATTGCCAAAATGGCGTCAGTTGTCAGAAAAAGGCTCCGAGATATGGAATGGTTAAGTTTGGCAGCAAGGATTGTATTACAGATGAACTTAAAGTAAACAAGAACAGGAAAAAGAGTAAAAAAAAGTAGAGGGAAAAATCGTTAGATTTTTTTTAATCTCCTCTGGTTTGAAATTTCTTCCTTTTTTTTTTTTTTTTTTTTTTTTTTTTTTTTTTTTTCTTTCGTTATGTTTTCTGCCCAAAATAGTCAATGGTATGAGGTTTTATCAGCTTGCTTTACCGCAGTGGTTAGCACACAAATCTCGCTGAAAATAAAAACTCTGGATTTAATCCAAGGATCAATCATCATAATAATCATCAATAAGCCGCGCCGATAGCATAGATCCTCTCTCTCTCTCTCTCTCTCTCTCTCTCTCTCTCTCTCTCATCACTTTAGGCAAGTCCTCGAGACGGCATCCAGTGTTCACATAGAGCTGATGTATGTAAATTTTTACCGGTGTATCCGCATGTAGGAGTTCATTAGAGAACGTCGCTTATGGCTTTGTTCCTACTCACCAAGCAATGTGTAGTCTTGCTCAACTTACTTGGGTGGTTTGCGAGATAGGAGGTAAGTGGTCGCACTTCTATTGTTTCCTAGGGTGCTACTTCCAGAATTTGTTCAAAACAGCACGCAGTTTCCTAGTGTATGACACAAGGTCAATTTTTAAGCGGAGTTTAACAGGTTTGAATTCAGAGTTTTCCTTCTCCTAGACTAGTTGCCTCACCAAGGCTGAAGAACCTAGTCCGTCCTACTATTTACCCATAGCTGGAGGGAGAATAAGGGGGTTCATACCTTTCCCAAGGGTATTTGCCCGAAACTGAACGTAATAGCGCGACTGGAGTACTAACTCGCGTACTACGATTCCGCAGTTCATCGCTTTAACCATTACACCACGAGGACACCCCTACTTGGTGGTAGTAGTAGTTTGTAGAACTAGCTTAATAACCCTTACTTAATGGTGACGTACCCTTTTACGATTAAAAGTCAAGTTTAACGTAACGGAGTGAAATCAGTGAGACTAGGCGTGATTGTCAGCTTTTCGCTTCACGCTAACACCCCTGGGAAAGGCATAAATCCATCTGTTCTCCCCGAACTATGAGTAAATAGTAAGGCAGACTGGGTTCTTTAGCCCTGTTTAAGTAACCAGTCTGGGAGAGGGGGAAATTCTGAATCCGCGAAGGAATCCCTGTGATGTAATGGCTAAAGTACTGGACGGCGGTCTCAAAGTAGCGAGTTCGAATTCCAGTTGAGCTATTACGTTCACTTTCAGACAAATACCCACGGGAAAGAATTGAACCCCTTATCTTCCACCACCAACTATGGGTTAAATAGTTAGTACTACTTTTGTCTTTCTACCAGAATGGCTTTGGCATTAAATAACCCACGAAGGTTGATATGCCATTAAACAAAGATCAAACCAATACTCTGTATTCAAAGCTGAATAATTGACCTTGTGTCATATCCTACTTGTGGCGGATGGGTTGGGTGAATACATATCACTTCAAGATTGCAACAATTATAAAGCTTAGTCTGGCACAAGGCCTCGTATTGAGCACCCTTTGAGGACTGACATCGCCAAATAGCACTTTAGTTTAGTCTGGCCCCAGGTAAAAAGAGAATTTTTTTTTTTTGCTAAGTCTAGCTAAGCACAAAGCTAAAAGTTTGCGGCATCGAATGAGAACCGAACTCACAAACTGGTGAGCTAATCTACCTCGTTAACCATAACACCGTGCGAGTTGCTAAGGTAAAACGAGAAGTTGACAAGATTGTCGTGGTCGGTAAATGTACCGATATAGGGGGAATGATAAGAACTGAAAGTCCATGCAACCTCACCACAGCTGCACATATTTAGGGAATTTGAATCTTTTTTTTTTTTTTTTTTTTCGTTTACTTTTTCAACCTGCAAATAATTATGCGCGAAACTGCCCCTCTTTTTATGTTCGGCGAAGGATAAAATTAACGAAGATAAAAAAATAAATAAATAAAATCTCAACAACAAAAGTTGTCCCTTTTAACAACAAAAAAAAAGGGTGTGAAATAAAAAAAAATTAATTTAAAAAGTTTTTTAAAAAAAGCATTAAATAAAACATAACATTAAATCTTAATGCAAATACGTTGAGTAAAAAGTACCTAATGACCTGATAACCGGCCTTCAGCAACTGAAAATATTTACACAGGCGTGTGGCGTGTGGAGTGTATGTATGCGTATGCGGGTGTCTGTGGGTGCGCGAGTGTATGTATGTGTATATGAATGTAAGGACATCAGTGCCTGCCTCTCGATACGTATGTATGCGCTTGCGTACATGCATGGGTATGTACATGTATGTGTGTGTGTGTGTGTGTGTGTGTGTGTGTGTGTGTGTGTGTGTGTGTGAGAGAGAGAGTGAGAGTGAGAGTGAGAGGGTGCGTACATCCTTGGACGCCATGCGTTTGTGTGCATATGCGTATACATTCGTTTATGCCTCTGTGTACATGTGTTTGCGCATGCGTTTGTGAATCTGAATGTGTGTGTGTGTGTGTGTGTGTGTGTGTGTGTGTGTGTGTGTGTGTGTGTGTGTGTGTGTGTGTGTGTGTGTGTGTGTTTCCGCGCACGTGCGCACCTATATGTAAGTATGTGATAAAAATAAACAAACAGTGCGCAGCTGATCTCAGTAATGCAGGTAAAATCTTTTTTTTTTTACAAGATTAGAAAAATTAATAAAACTATATAACAAATGTACCACAAACTGAAAAATAAAATTAAATTTTAAAAAATAAATAAAAATAAATAAATAAAATAGATAGAAATAAATAAATAAAAATAAATAATCTTTTTTTAAATTAAAAAATAAAAAACGAACAAAAAGTAAAAAAAACGTTTTGGTTTCGTTTGAGTTCGTTGTTTTTTATGGCATATCAGCCCTTGTGGGTTATTTAATGCCAAATCTTTTTTATACAAATACATTATATACATGGTTAGTTTAGGGCATTTGGTTTAAAGTCATATCAACCCTTAATGGTTATTTAATGCCAAATCATTTTTTATATATATAAATGATTTTTAAGTGACTAATTTATAGGTAACAAAATTTTTTTAACGAGCCCGGGCTCATTTGATTACACACAGTTAAATGGTTTCAAGTATTGATATTTATTGTTTGAACAATGTTGAATAGCAATATTTGAAACCATTTAACTAATAATATTCAACATTATTTATTCGTTTGTCGACACTTAAATTATTTCACGTATTGTTATGTAATATTAATAAATCAATAAAGCCTTAATCATTTATTGGCAAACAGTTAAAAGATTTCTGATATAGTTAGTGATTAAATTGTTCAATTTGACACCTAAATTGGACCCTAACAGATTCTAACACTCCGAGTAAAAATAGGCCAGGAAGAAATGGTAATGAAGGGGGGTACTCAACATTCCTCCAAACTCCCGGATTGGAGTCTCACCATAAAATAGGACACTCGTTGGGAGGATCTTGCCTCTCTGCGGAGATGTAGTTGGCGTATTATACAGCCCCAATCGTCAAGACTTAGAAAAAAAAAGCAACGAAATCTAAAAATTGCTCCACTACCCGTGATCCTTTCCTTATAATGTTGGGTGCTAAGCAAGGCGGTATCAAGTACCAATTTTTGAGTCTTTGGTTAGATTGAACCCCGGTGTGTGTGTGTGTGTGTGTGTGTGTGTGTGTGTGTGTGTGTGTGTGTGTGTGTGTGTGTGTGTGTGTGTGTGTGTGTAGATGAAAAAAACCCAGGTTTTCAGCGGATGATTTTATTTGTAGAAATATTAGAATACTATCAACGGAAAATGAATGTTTTAAAACTTTCTCGTTTTTTTCGTTCTATTTAACAATTTACACACCCTGATGAAAGTCTAAAAACTGAAACAATATTACTACGAATAAATATTACTACGAATGAAATCATTCTCTGAAGACCTTATATATTTTCATCTCTGTACATTTTAAGACTATTGGATTTATTTCCAGTTTTTCATATATATATATATATATATATATATATGTGTGTGTGTGTGTGTGTGTGTGTGTGTGTGTGTGTGTGTGTGTGTGTGTGTGTGTACTACTGGGCAAAAGATTTAGACAGGTGTATATTTTTAACATTTTAAATTTTGAATTTTGTTTTTGAAGTTTATCGATGAATATATTGCCATTTATACACATAGAAACATTTATATATAGAATCAGTAATTCTTTAATATATTAATCTTAACAATTCAAAATTACAATGATTAAGAATTCTTAATTTCACTCATATTTTCAATATATGATATAGACTTGCTCTAAGACGTTTATCTAATGTAAAGTTGTTGATTTTATGCTATATTTTTGTTTTTATTATTATTATTATTATTATAAAGTGTTGGAATGATTACTATTGGTCAAACATTCATCATCATCATGTCGTGCTGGTAGCACGGATATCCCTGAACCTCTCTCGCCACTTTTCCCTATAGTTCATCGCCTCAGGCAGGTCTTCTGGACAACATCCCGTATCCTCACATAGTTGCTGAATGTATGTTCGTGCTGGTCGTCCTGCTTTTGCACGGCCATGTGTGGGGATCCATAAGAGTACATCACTTATGAGTTCGTCCCTGCTTCTCCAACAGTGTCCTGCATGTCTGGTTCGTCTAATTTGAATAGCTTTCGTGATAGGAGGCAGGTGGCCGTACAGTTGGTGTCTTGTGGGGTGTTGCCGCCAGGACTTGTTCAAGATTGCTCGCAGCATTCTTGTGTACTTGCCGTCTAGCTTCTTCTCCAGCCGTTTTGTTAGAGTCCATGTAGTGCATCCATAAATGTTTATAAAAATAATAACTGTTTTAATTTATTTAATGAATTCTCTCAATTTTTAATTTCGTAACCAGAAATTGTATATTTCTAAACATAAATCATCAATATGCCACGAGTACCTGATAAAAAAGACATGAAACTATATTCTAACATGAACAGGACACTTCTCAGACTAAAATATCAAAAATATTGAACATTTCTAGATGTACAGTAATTAAGAAAAAGATTGAAACTGGAGATATTAAAGATAGAAAGAAGAGTGGAAGGCCAACAAAATGAATTAAAAGCAATTGTAAATATGTAAAGATAACATCTTTAAGAAATAGAACTAAATCTTGTCAGGAATTAGGCTCAGATCTTGCTCTAACATCTTGCACCCAAGTTCACTCTTCAACCATCTAAAGAGCACTTGTGAAAGAAGGCCTTTATGGTCGAATAGCAAGAAGAAAACCTTATCTAAGACAAAGGAAGCAGAAAAACCACTTGAACTTGCCAAAGGACACAAGAAATGGACTGTGGAACAATGTAATGTATTATGGAGAGATGAATCAAAATTTGAAATTTTCAGTTCAAAGTGAAGACAGTATGTAAGAAGAAGGATTCAAGAGTGGATGAAAGATGTCTGCTTCAAGCCTGCAGTTAAACATGGAAGAGGTTTTATTATGGTTTGTGGACGTTTAACTGTAAATGGTGTGGTTGATTTGGTCAGAATTGATGGAATAATAAATGCAGTGAAATATAGACAAATTTTGATCCACCATGCAATCTGATAAGCATCTAATTAGTAATGGTTTCATTTTCCAGCAGGATAACAATCCCAAGCTCACTGCACTAAAGGTTATTTAGAGTGGAAGGATCAATCTGGGAATGTTCAAGTTAGAAAATGGCCGCCTCAAAGTTTTGATTAGAATATCATCGAGTTTTCGTGGGATTATTTGGACCAAAGAAAGGCTAAAAAGCTACCAAAAATCAAAATAACGTTTGTGGCAAGTCCTCCAAGATGCCTGGGATAATATTCTTATGGAATATATTATCAAATTACAAGTTAGTATTCCAAAAAGAATAAATGCCATTCTAACTGCAAAAGGTCGACGTACAGAATATTAATAGTTTTTAAGATATTAAATGTGATAAACATCAAATTCTTATTAATTATTAATTATAATATCATATATTGGCATTGAACACCAGTTTTTCAATTCCTTTTATAGTATATGGAATTTTTGCGAGGATATTAAATATGCCTAAATCTTTTGCAGAGTAGTGTATATATATATATATATATGTGTGTGTGTGTGTGTGTGTGTGTGTGTGTGTGTGTGTGTGTGTGTGTGTGTGTGTGTGTGTGTGTGTGTTACAGACTTAAAGTTAAGCCTTAAAGTGTAATATAAGAGTCAAGATAACTTCATAAGTAAAAGATAATGATCTAAATAGCTGCAGGTTAATACGTGTGGTGGAATAACTTCTCGGTAAGTTGGGGGGGGGTGATATAAGATAATAAGTAGATGAATAAATAATTAGATTGAAATAAAAAAAAAATTGAAATTTAAAAAATAAACAGATACATAGATAAATACCATTTGAAAGGAAGTGTATATTTCACTCATCAATTATAAAGGATGTCATTTCGAGGCGAGGGTTTATTTCACACACGCACATGTAAGCTCACTTTGAGAAATAAAAGTTTAGAAATTAGCTCCACAGTCTATGAAAATACTAATAGGCAAAAATATTCAAATTTAAAGATTTGTCATAATGTCATTCTTGGAAAATGCTGTTGTTTGTAAATGGGTTATTTCGTTTGACAGCTGACATTCTTTTTAAAGTAAATACGTGATTTAATTATACTTTATTTTTACTATGAAACAATACTTAGATTCTTTGGAAGTTGAAACATTAGACGATAATGCTAAGAATAAAAATGTGAACCCACGAATGATTGGTAAAAAATCCCGAATCAATAAAGATTACTCAATTCAGTTGAGCATCAAATCCAGAAAGATGGCCCCTTTTTGCGGGAAACGTCAGGCTTTTTTATACAGTGATTAGAAGATTCATTTTACCCAGAATGCTATGTTGATGGCTATTCATTTCAAGTAAGACATTGTTTATGGCTTATATCAAGAAAATAATCCAAGAAGGTATCATCTCTTGGTTGCATTTTAGATATAATTGGTAGATTATACATTATTACAAAGCGGGGTTTTCAGAGCTGAGAGTCAATAATAGTTACTTGTAAGACATCTAAAAATTGATTGATTGATTTTAACCCGTTTAGGGTTATTCTATGCCAAGAAATTTGAAAATTGCATTCATTGTACATTTACATTATTTGGGTTGTTGCTTGTGATTTGCGTTTTTTTGTTTTTTGATTTTTTTCGCCTAGTTATGTGATATCAAGAATTCTTATTAAAAACAAATAATTTGCTCACAGTTGTGTGGCTTCAAGTATTCCTATGTAATACTAATAAGTATATGGTTTCAAATAATCATATTGGTATTTGACCGACCTTTTTTTAATGTAAACTTAGCTACCCGACCAACAATTTCTGGTATAAATCTGACTATTCAACCGAGTTTTTCAAGTGTAAATCCAACTATTCCACAGACTATCCCAAGTGAAAATTTGGCTATTCGATTGACTTTTTCCCGTGTAAATCTTCCTATTTAACCGACCTTTTCTAGTGTAAATCTAGCTATTCGATCAACATCTACTCATGCAAATCTAGCGATTCGACTGACAACTTTAAGTAAATCTAGCTATTTGTTCGATCTTTTATTTTTAACATTTACAATCTACATCTAAAACGTGTGGGTACCTTTTTGTCTTGTAAAGTATTCTCGTAGACCAATTATGACTGAACGCTGAGTGCCATACTTTTGGTCTTGTGCCAAACTAAATCTAAGTACATGACAATTTCATCATTTAAGAATATTTAGTAGTTACGACACCTTCTAATAGATGTAAACAATATGTTATGATATAAATATAAGAAAGAATCTCGCAATATGACCGAATTTGAATTAAGTTTAATGATTGACTTTCGTAGTCGAATAGGTAAGATGCTACTTATATTAAACAAGATTTCAATCATACGAGTTGCGAGTTCAAATCAACCTGTTGGCTAATTCTTTGTTTCTAATCTATGAAGCTTCGTCACAGCCTCTTTCATCTCCTCAATTGTCTCATAACGATAGAATCTGAGCTTAGGGAATAATTAAAAGTCACAGAGAGCAAGGTCTGGACTATAGGGACGGTGAGGAACTGTCTTGATGCCCATCTTGGTCAAATAGTCTGTGACAAGGATGGAGTTGTGGACTGGTGCATTGTCCTGGTGGAAATGCCACTGAACCGATTTGAAGAGTGCTGGCCTCTTCCGACGGAATCATTTCCTGAAGCTTACTTAACAGTCGTAATCATTCACTAAATTTAGCTTAGTTTAAGTAAAGGCCAGAAGTATGAAGCAACTAATGAGAATCGAACTCCCAACTCAATAGTAATTGGTCAACATGGCTAGCTTCCTAAACATTATACCACGATAAAGTATCGAATTAATTATTAAGCTTAGCTTAGAGATAAACTCAAAATCGACCTCTCTAACAATGTTTTGATAGCCTGGTCCATTAACTCTTACAACACATGGGGTGCCATATTTGATAACCTTTGTGATTGAAAGGAAGAAATACAAGGCTCATTAAATAGGTTTCCAGACTTTTTTCGTATGGGCACTTTTTTTGATAGTACACACATGAAACTCTAGTCCCCTTCGAAGTAATCTCCTCCAGTTGCAATGCACTTGTTGTACCGTTCCAACAACCTCTGGAAGGCCCCATGGAAGTCTTCTTGTGTGAGCGTGTCAATGACCTTCGTCACAGCCTCTTTCATCTCCTCAATTGTCTCATAACGACAGCATCTGAGCTTAGGGATTAACTAAAAGTCACAGGAAGCAAGGTCTGGACTCTAGGGACGGTGAGGAACCGTCTTGATGCCTATCTTGATCAAATAGTCTGTGACAAGGATGGAGTTGTGGACTGGTGTATTGTCCTGGTGGAAATGCCACTGAACCGATTTGAAGAGTGCTGGCTTCTTCCGACGGAATCTCTTCCTGAACTCCCTTAAAACCTCAACATAGTATTCCTTGTTGACTGTCTGTCCAGTGGGAACCCAGTGCATGTAGATCATGCCAGTACTGTCAAAAAAAGGTATCATCAAATGTTTGTGGGTGGATTTGCTCTGTCTGGCCTTCCTGGGTCTGGGAGAGCCAGCATGCTACCACTGAGAACTCTGCCTCTTGGTCGCTGGATCATAGCAGTAGATCCAGCTTTTATCGCAAGTCACCAGAGTATCAAGTGCGGGGTCTGAATTGATCAGCTCGACCATCTCTCTGCTGTCATGACAACGTCTTTCTTTCTGATCTTCTTTAAGCACCCTTGGGACAAACTTCACGCAAATCTTCCGCATCTTCAGTTCCTCGTGAATAATTCTAATAATTGCATATCGTTTTTCTAAAGTGTCCTCACGTCCAGATTGCATTTTTGAAATTCACCAGCTGTGACAATCAGGCTTTAGTAGGGTGTATTCCAATTGCTGCTGTAGTTGTTCATTTGAACCTGAAATCCTAGAAATTGGTCAGTCATCTCATAAGATGTATAGCAATAATATAGTGAATTTTCAAGAGTCTACGACAATTTTAAATGCCTGTAAAAAAAAGTCTGGAAACTTATTGAAGTAATATACAGAGCATAGGACGTTACTTGTAATCAACCTTTTGAATTCACTTCACATTTATACAATCTGGAAAGCCATGAATCCACTCTTCTCCAAGCTATTGCTTAATATCAGAGCAAATGAAGACCTTTAGCCAAGTAGAAGCAATCAATCTTAAGCGTTCTATGATTGGTCAAATCGGTCCTTGCTGCTGGTATCATATAAGTGACGAGAACCTGATTTTGTAGAAATGACTTACGAGGCATTACTTTCGAAGTGACCCTATGAAGAACAAAGCAGGCAGGTTCTTGTTCACCGCTGGCAAAAATGCACTCTCAACTGCAGTGACTGTGTACAAAATTGTGCTATGTAGCTGGAAACTTACTCTATTTAACGGTATTATGGTGTTATTTCAATCTGTTATAGTTTCTGTGGAAATAAATAATGCCCCTTATATCGGCATATACTTATCAACTCCATTTTAGTTAATAATGGCGTGTACTTTGCAGCCCTCTTGATTCGTGACATGAACCGCGTTACTTTAATCCCGTTGTGTTTCCGAATACGAAAGATACATCCTTTGATTACGCCAGCCATAACCCTCTTTTAGCTGAATACATTAGGATAAGATGAAAGAAAAACGAGTCAACAATTGCGAATTCATATATTTAGATTTTAATCAAAAACTGTCGAACATATCAATCAAGTAAAGCGCGCGCTGTGTTATATTATTGTTCATTAAATATGTGTTGAATATGAAAAAGAAGAGAAATCAAGTTTCAAATTCATGATATTTTATTCGGGCAACACCGGCTAACCTTGCTTGAAATATGAACGTAAGTAAAAGTGCAAATAGATAATTTAATTTGCCGCAAGACAAATCGATATTGCCTGGAATGTATGCAGGATTTGGATGTTTTATTGAGGTACTTGTACTTAGTGAACTCGCGTTGATTGCGACACAACGTGACAACGCTAGATTTTATCGTATTGACGAGAAAATAGTAAAGAATGAATGTAAACGTGCAAAAAGTGTTGGATTGGGAGCCCTGAGAATAAAAGCAAATACTTCTATATTTTACTTGAAGGGCTACTCGGCGTCGCCTGGTTGGAGGGAATAACATCACATATAACGGTATAGTGTTCAATAATACGAAAGCCATTCAATGAACAAGATGAATTTTGCCTAAGGTGTTCTGAATAGAAAGCACTATTTACAGTTGCACCTTTTTCAAGATATTTAATTGTAATGTGTCCTTTCATTTCCCAGAAGACTGTCAACACGACCTTCTTTACTGAACGCTGCGCATGGAACTGTTTCTTTACCAGAGAGTCTGCGAGTTTCCCCTCCATGGGCTGTCTTTTAAACCCTTGTTGTGGCAAACCCATGTTCAGACTATGTATAAACATTTTTTGACAAGAAAATACACAGCACACATTTTTCTGTAAATTTCACATGTTAACCACCAAAAATTTGATGACAGACTCCTGTTCAAGCTATGAGTACTGTTTGATTTGTCGCTATTTTGAATAGCCTCAAAACTAATAATTTTTCCTGGCTAAAATAATTTTTGCTATCAACCAATTTCAAACAATCCAAAGTTTACATTAAGGAAAAACAATTTTGAAAAAGAATGAATTATTTTGCTTTTTTTTTTTTTTTAAATTCACCTTGTTTATTGAATGACCCTCATATATTTCTTCTAAGATTAATCTTTATTCTTAGAATAAAATAAGAATGAAAATCTTTTAACAATTAATTTTTCAGCAAATTCTTTTTTTTTTTTTTTCTTTTTTTCATAATAGTCTCTATATTATGTTCAAATAAAAAAACTTTCCAACTTAAAAATGTTTTTGATTTTATATATTTTTCATTTTATAATTCAGGGCAGATTTTTTTTTTTTTTTTTTTTCAAAATCTTTAAATCGATTTAAATTCTCTGGGAGCTTATCTTTATAAGAAATATAATTATTCCGTCAGGCAGAAATGTTTTTGTTTTTTAGTGTTGCTTTTTTGTTTTGTTTTGTTCTGTTTTATTTTGCTTTTTGTTTTTGTTTTACTTTTGCTTTTTGTGTTTTTTTTGGGGGGGGTATTTTTTATTTGGAGGAGGGAGAGCTTATTTTAATTTTCATTTTTTTATATTTTTATTTTGTATATTTCAGAAAATTCAGCATTTGTATTTCAACTATTTTTCAATAAAATAAAAACTTAAGATTTAATTCATTTTTCATTTTACGATTCAAGACGAATTCGTACAAGATAGGGTGTCGCTTTTTAAAGTCTTTTTAACGATTTAGTTCTCTGAGGACTTATCTTCATACTTATTTTTCGAAAGAAAATGAAGATAATTGTTCAAGTGTGTGACGTCTGAAAATTTTCCAAATGGGGTAGAAAAAAATAGTCAGCTCTTGGTGGCCAAATCGACTAGAAATTAATTTAATTTTCATCTCCGAACAAATCTAAGAGTTATTGTGGGTTCTCGAAGAAATTTGGCACAAACAATCACTAGATGAAGAGATAACGATGGGATCATAGAAAAGGAAAAAGCCAGACATGTGGTCACAGAAAAATACCTCTCACTTTATTATCAATATAGCAAACTCCCTCTGGACCAGTCTCAAAAACAGGAACACATGAAGTGGTATTTTCGTGTCGATGAAGGAAAGCTCTATTGTTTTAGAAGTTGTAGCCCACCTCCAATAGCAGGGGTGGCGTTTTCGCTATCCCCACAATTTAAGTCGTTCCCTGTCACTCAGTCAGTTACTCATTAACTGATTGACTAACACTTTTCAAAAATCCCCAACTCTTGTGTGTGACCGTTTCTCGCACATACCACGAGAGTTCACGTGAATGACCCTTTGTTTGGTCGCACAGCCGGATACCAGATTTACTGGTGATAAGAGGCAGCCACTTCATTATATTTATGATCGAAAAGTTCATGCTGAAATGTCTCGTTTTCCTAATAATTCGATACAAAGACTGAGAGATTTAATACGATAATATATTCTCCATGTATCAAACACAAATTTGGTTTTAAAAGAAAACAATTTTTCTGGGGAGAAATAGAGGCCCAAACCTGTACTTAGACAAAATTCTATAGATAGAGAATTTGAATGGCTGATAACGGGCGGGATTTAAAAAATAAAACCGAGGAAAGAAAAAGAAACAAGAAATCCGCAAATGACTTACACAGAAAGATAAACAAATATATCAGACTGACAAACAGGTGGTCAGTGATACAAAATTTAAGAGTCGATCTTATCTTTCATATTCCGAGATCGGGCTAGAAAGTAATAACATTTTTTCCAGATTGAACAACGTCTACCTAGAACACGCGTAAAAACATTCAGTTTATATTTCCCTTCAAGAATTCACGTTTGACTGAGTAATCTGTTATTATTACAGCTGCATTTAGTTTAGTGTGTCATGAAAAAGAAACACAGGATGACATGTCAAACTACAGGACGTTGTGACAGAAACATTTAACATATTAACGCAGGTTTGTGGAAATCAATATCTTTTACGAGCACAAGTTCTTCAAGGTAATTCTGGATGACCTCGAAACCTATCAATAAACTTTAAACTAAAAGTAATCATACTGATTCTTTTTTTTTTTTTTTTTTTTTTCTTTTTCCAATTTTTGGGGTTTGCAACCCTGACTGAAAACAGACTGAACCATGTTTACCAGTGAAAACAATCTGTACATGGTTGCCTTTCAGAATTAACATTCAGCTGAGTAAATCTTGGAGATAACAATTCTAATAGGTTAAGTGTTTCATGAAAATGGAGCAAAAATGTCTTTTAAATTGTTATCAAAGTTACGAAAGCAAATTTTGTTGGGAATTAGGATCATTTTCCATACTTTTACAACATAAGCAATTGAAAAATATCACATACTATCTAGGAACAAAATTTAAGTCACATAACGTTTGAGAACGAATCCATTTGGAATGGGGTGGGAAATAAGAACTCTAAACCTCAATTGATTAACACGCAAGAATTCCCGCGACTTTTCTTCATTTTTTTTTTTTTTAATTATTTTTATCTTTTTCAATTCTGTGTACAACTATAGTCGAATTTCAATTTTACATTTTGTTTGCTAGTTCTTCTTTTCCACCAACTGGAAAATTTTCCAGAGAAGTCTCCCGTTATTTTGACACAAAATTCAATTGTATTTTGTCATATCATTTTCATTCAGATTGTTTCCATAGTAACTCGTACTGGTAAACGATATCAGTCACTTCGTACAAAGAAATGCAAGAGATTCTTCGTGATTCAGACTCAAAATCGAGTGAAATTAACAACTACATTGCCGATTTTAATCACGACTGCTTTACGAAACACCACACGTTCAAGCATTACAAATGATAATTATAGAAAGAAAGAAAAAGACTGGAAGAAAAAATACCAAAACAAACAAGAACATTCGCCAATTTTTATTCCGAAAATGTTCTTTTTATTGTTCTAACATCACTTGATAACATTTTATAGTGATTTAAAGTAACGTGTTTTGAAACTATCATTTTTACATGGAAATGACAGTGAAAGTGTTAATGGTTAATTATTAATATCAGCCTAGTCTGGTACGAGGTCATTATTGTAGGTAGGCTGAACTTACTATGTTAGTGAATTGATCAGTAATATAAGTTTGCTAGTTAGTGTACCGTGGTTGGCACACTATTTATCTTATAAGTGTAGGGACTGCTATTCATGGAAGGTTTTCTTGATATTTTGACACCAAATTCGACTATTTTTGTCATATTTTTCATTAAAATTGTTGGAAAAATGACTCAAGGTATTGTAGGGCGACAAAATTAATTGCCTTTTCTTTGACTGGAGACGTGGCTTCCCACGTCATGTGTACGTTGATCCCGTTAGAATTTAGACCCCTAATTCTTTTTCATTTTGTCTTCGTTCTTTGAACGGAGAAGACGGGATCTTTTTCAGTCGACGCCATTGGGTGAAGAATTGACATGATTTTCATTTTTGTTCGTTGAACAAAATTGATGCGTTGTTTCCAACTTTTGCAAGGTACTCTAGTGAAAACCAGAAGACTACTATTTACATTACTTTTTTCGGTTCTCGTCATGGACAGGAGAACACGTAGTCTTCGCTCATAGAGTGAGATACGACATTTATATTGTACTTTTTTACCTCCCTTCAAACGTTGTTCGTCCTAAGAACAATATGTGTAATCTATTCGTTTTGAAACATGTTGTTAAGGCAAGGATACATGTCGCTGTGGATTAGAATGTTTGGTTGGAAAGTTCTCCCGCGTAAAATTATCTGGAGGTTGCAGGTTCAATCTCAACAACAGGTAAGAATAGCAAGGAATACTTACTATAAATTAACACTTATATTTATATATATATATATATATATACTAATTCCTCCCCATGAGAAGAATGCGAGACAAGTTCAATTTTTAAGAGAGGTTTGACATGGTTAACGAAATAGGAACAGTCACCCACTGAGGCTCAAATAAAAGGGTTCAGTTCGAGATTCTGTGTGGCCTCCTGAGCTCGATATAAAACACCTGAAGAAGGCTGAAGAACATCTCGGTCGAAGCGTTGTAAGAATAACAATAAAGATAGGATCAGAAGTCTGAATATTCAAAGTAATAACACGCCATTAATTGTAGTAACATTTGTTATATGTACCCGCTTATTATTCTTATTGCGTATCTGCATTTATCCCTTCCGTTTATTTTGTGTGAGTGTATCAATAGATATAATAATGCTATTATTGGAACTTGGTAAGTAAAAAAAAAAATTTCAGCGAAAAGAAATATTTGTTATTATTTGCGAGGATAGGTTGTAACGTGCGTGTGTGTGTTTATGTTGAGTTGTTTCCTCGCTAAGTGTGTATTTCCCTCGCTAATAGTTGTTAGTTATATAAAGGGAGAGAAGTTGCAAGATGTACGAAGTCGAAATGTTTTTAGGGATAGTTTTTATTTGCAGCATGGAATATTTAGTTTGTGTTTGTGCTGCAAGCCTAGTAGGAAAGGTTGTGAGTAAGGAGACGGTAAAGAGACGAAATGGAGATACGATAGAGATGAGTAAGCAGCACGTATCGTCGGACGTGCGAGGGATTGTGTTCGCCGTAGTTTAGCGGAAGTCTTGTTTGCCGTTGGAGGAAATAAACTTTGGAGTCACCGTGAGTTTTGTGTATCAGGTGGATTTGGGGAGAGGTGTGCGTTGTCTCCATTAAAGTGGCCCAGAGGTGAATTGAGAGCTAGATGCCGAGAGCTGAATTAGGCATCGCATCGACATAGCCAATTTGACATAAAGTTGTTCCTGTGTGTGGCGTATTGAATGTATCTAATTCATATTCAAGTGGGATTCCTTGGTCTGAGAGAAATAGACGCAAGGAATCCATAAATTGGATAGGTTCCCTCGTGTGCCCATACTGCTGCTGCTATTGAAGAACCGCCAGTGAGACGTCAGCACTGGACGGCGTTGTTCAGCCAAAGAGAGTGTGTTTGGCAGCTTACCCAATTTCTACTGCCCGGAAAGGAGATTCGGGGGGATAGGATAAGTCATCCTGATTGGGTGAGATGATGCGTCGAATTAAATTGCGCGCCAAACCAAAATTCCTTCTGCTACACAATTAAACATGCTTCCAAGCACCAAATAGAGGTCAATTACAACCGCTTATTAATTCATTCTATTCAGAAAATGTTCTTTTTATTGTTTTAATACCAGATCATAACATTCATATCGATTATCATAATTTTTGCAGCACTTTAATGGTTTTAACGTTCGTTTTTGTTTTGTTTTGTTTTGTTTTGTTTTTAACTGGAAAATGAGGCACTTGGAGCAACAGAAAACACGAAAGCTAAAAGTTTAACAGAATACCTCGGGAGACAAGATATTTTTTAACCACGGCTTGCGAAATAGACTTAATATTACAACTAGATAGATTTAATATTTCACCTTTGAAAGCAAGTGGGACAAATTCACTGGCAATATTTTTAACTGATGCAGGTGCAGAGTGGCATGGTAGATATTGGCACAGAAAGTGGAGTCGGCAAACCGTGTTTAGTTGACGTATGGGAGCCCTATCTATCTATCTATCTATCTATCTATCTATCTATCCCAGTCAGTTCATATCTATCTATCTATCTATCTATCTATCAAATGGCTACTAGAGTCTGTTCTAATCAATCTGTCTATGGGTCATTTGATGTTGAGGAGAGCAACATCTACAAAAATGTGTACGAAATGTGTGCATCCTCAACTTAAAGTGTTAGACACATTTTTTCAACCGGCCTTACAGTTATATAATTCTTTAATATAAGAAGTATACGTGGACTTATATATATATATATATATATATACACCAATTCCTCTCCATGAGAAGAATGCGAGACAAGTTCAATTTTTAAGAGAAGTTTGACATTTTTGAATTCAGAGTTTTCTATCTCTTAGACTAGTTGCCATATCAAGGTTAAAGAGCCCAGTTTGCCTCACAATCTATCCATAGCTGGAAGGAGGATAATTAGCTTTATACCTTTCCCCAAGGGTATTAGCATAATGTGAAAAGCAAACAGCCCCGATTATGATTTGCATTCGGGTCACTGAGTCGATTTCCAACGACAATATCCATTACGCCAAAAGCGCTTTTACACACACATACACACAGACAGACATATATATATATATATATATATATATATGAAAGTAAATAATGGAAAGGAATCCGACAGTATGGGAAAAAGTGAAAAACTAAGTAATCCAAAAGTGATAAATTTATTACGACTTTCCTTTGTAATAAATTCATCACTTTTGGATTGCTTTCTTTTTCCATTTTCTACACACACACACACACACACACACACACACACACACACACACATATATATATATATATATATATAATGTGTGTGTTTGTGTGTATGTGTGCGTGCGCATGTTAGCACAAAATTCACTAACAATTTTAAAAATCGAATAACTTTTGAATAAAAGTGGTAAAGAATTATATTAATCTTGAACCTAGCAAATGACTTTAAACTAACTGTGGAATATGATATCCCTAAAATGCTCTCTCTCTCTCTCTTATTATCGTTACACTATGAACGCAAGAAAATGAGCACGACAAGGCGAGTTCACATCCTGGTCAAGCTTGTTTGCGTTTCAGTTCACCTTAATTTTCTTAAGGAAAGCATGAATTCATGTCTTTTCTCTCGACTATGAGTAAGATAGTAGGGCAGACTTGGCTCTCTGGCAACCGGTCTAGGAGAAGAAGAAAAAAAAACTAAATATTCAAAACCTAAGGAGTGTTTTTCAGGAGAATCTGTCGTATCATACTTCTGTTATCAACTCTTCAAAAAAAGTGTAGCAGTCTTTACACACGTTTTCACCACTATAAAATTATTTGTGTAGCTAGTCCTGCAGTTCACATCTTTATCTGAACTGCTGGGTTCTCAAACCCTCGAGATCGACGGGAAACTCCATAGTATATATATATGATGACAGCCATATCTTGACAGATGATCGTCATTTTAACAACCAAAATTATAGTTCAAACATCCAGATTTATAGCTAATTCAACTTGTGAAAAATATACAAGATGCATAAGATGATAAAGTGATAAGACATCTGTACGTCGTTGGATTATAGTGACATACGCTTGAACGACATTTATTGATCACTCTGGGTCTACATAACTACAGTCTACTGACAAACATAGTAAGATAACAACTTACGATGCAAACTGCGGATTTTATTTCAGAATACCTCCGCTTAGACTTTCCTGTCAAAGGATTCTTACAAGTCAGCAGAGGTTTGATGCTGGAGCTTTCTTTCCAGTTGTGATTTAGGAGTTCACATGTCCTTGAAGATTGCCTTATCTACGGCTTTGTCATTAGTTTGGAGACTCTTCTACTCAACATAGATAGATAGATAGATAGATAGATAGATAGATAGATGTCAGTTGGAATAGAAATCGAAAAATATTAATAGTTGCATAAAGTAATGATGATAGCTATTCGATTTGCCTTGTGTATGTAATAATTAGCAAAGGATTGCAATCGTTTTGCCTGGTATATATAAGTAAAAAGTAGGAGAGTTTGCGACCGTTGTCGAGGGCAACCAGAAGGCTCCCTTTTCAATAGCTACAACAACGAGGTGTAGGGGAGGGCGCTACTCCTTTACCTGGATTGCTCCACTTTACCCTTGATCCTTACCTTATAATGCTGAGTATTGAGCAAGGAGGTATCAAGTACTATTTTTAAATCCTTTGGTATGACGCGACCTGGGATTGAACCCGGGTCTTCCGGACTATTGGCGAACACTCTACCCACTAGATCTATGAGCCACCCTGGTGTATATAATAACTAATAAAGGATTGCCTGGTGTATATGATATAAGGATTAGAATCGATTTGCCTGGTGTATAAAATAACTGGTAATCGAGCCCCAGAAGTATCACTCAGCATTTCATAGCAATTTCAATATATAGAAAGAGATGATTTAAACGCGTTATTTTAGATATATTTCTAGGCATTCAGAAACGCTGCACGCAAAATACACAGACTCAAATAGCATACACGCAACACACTTAAGCACACATGTACGCACCCACATACGTTTGCATACGTACGCATACTCAGACAGAGATAAAAAAATATACGCAAGAGACTCAAGCAAATATCTAAGTACATACATATGCATACATACACGCACGAACAGATATATACACTTACACTCACAAACACACACACACACACACACACACATAAATAGATACGCACAGTCAGATACGCTCACTCCTACCACGCAAGCATTCACTGATATGTGGAGATAGCTTTCTACTCCTTTTTCCTCACCCTCAAATTTTTTTTATTGATAATTCATATTTAAATAAAAGAAAGCTTTCTATTCTATGTGAGACAAGCAACTAAGAATATATTATTGCATTAAAAAAACAAAGATATTCAACAGAAAAAAATCAATATATTTTTAAAATAATTCACATACGTTTAATATACAAAATTGGTATAAAAATAAAATCATTCAATAAAACCATCCTCAAATTCAAGGACAACCGCAAGGAAGTGTCCCTGGAAATCATTTCATGCCTTGATCACTTGGTACTTCTTCATACAATATAATCTTTGTAAAAAAATTTATTATAATGATTGATGGTTTGGTTTAGTGTCTTTGTTTAATGGCATATCAAACCTTTGTAGGTTATTTAATGTCAAAGCTATTCTCCTAGAAGAACAGTAGTGATACTATTTAACCCATAGCTGGGAGGATAAGGGGTTCATACCTTTCCCAAGGGTATTTGCCTGAAAGTGAACGTAATAGCACGACTGGAGTACGAACTCGCGCACTACGATTCTGCAGACCATCCCTTTAACCTTTACACCACGAGGATACCTGCTATAATGATTGATGATGCTTCATTTGAAAAAATGAAATAAGATCAATATATTCTTTTAGGAAAAATTTTAATAAATCTTTAACCTAAAAAAGCAGAAAATGCTTATTCAATTAAACACCCGTTCGTCACGAGGAAGGTCTTGCAAGCATTTGCATTCCGGATCAAGTGGTTCTCATTCATGGCAGCTCTAACGTCTATGGTGGAAAACGTTTACTATATAACTATGTTCAATTATGAGAAACTTACAAGTATTAGATAGGGATACTTCAAACCATTATAACTAAGTAAAAAGAATATTAGATAGGAATGCTTGAAACCATATAACTATTGTTATATATTGACCTTCGGCCCGGCCAAACATGCCATTCCAAAGTGATGCACCGGAAGGAAGTGACACATTCCGATGGCAGTTATGAGAAGAAATCGCGTAGGCGGACTTGGCTGACAATATGGGACAAGGTAAAATCCCATGGTACAGGCATAGACTGATGCACCGGAAGAGAGTGACCTGTGAACTGCATGACAGTTATTTCCGCTTGATGATGATCAAACATGCCATTCCAAAGATTGAGTGGGCGATTGAACTATTATATAACTCGGTGGAGACAGGAAGTCAGTGAGTTGGAGATCAGATGAGTTAGAAACAAGATGCGGTAGAGAGAACAGCATTCAGCAGAAAGCTGGGCCCTCGGGCCTCCGGTTGAGCATCAGGAGAACGAGAAAGACACAACGCTGATGGCCATAAGAGTGGGGGGTCAATATGTTGCAGTTCTGTTCGGTCTCCAACTCCCTCTCACACACAAACCTTTTGCAATAAAGTGAGAGGTATATTTTTTTTAAGAAGTCTTCGCACGTTTTTATTCATTGCGTCAATATGTATTCTGCATGTATATGTGTATATATGTATATGTATTATGTGTTTGTATAGTTAATCATGGTCATGATGGTGACTATACAACACTCTGACTTAATGATTCTTGTTCATGCTGGTCATCATCCCTCCGATAACGACCTTTCACAAGTCTTTGGTATCGTGAGGTCGCTGGTTTGTCTCCCACTCGATGACGCCGCTGAGATCAGAATTAGGAGACCACAAGTTGGAGCTGATTGTTTTGAGCCGCAAGGGCTACATCAGAGGGTGCAAAGTTCTGCAGTTTATGTGCGACATCCATTTGACTTGTTATCCTTGATTCAGCTGCTCAGGTAATAAATAAATTATAATATAAAGAAAAACAAAGATATTCAAAAGAAAAAAAAATGACTATATTGTTTGTGAAAAAATATAGTCATTCACTGATATGTGGAGATAGCTCTCTACTGCTTTTTCATCATCCTCAATTTTTTTTATTGATAATTCATATTTAAATAAAAGAAAGCGTTCTATTCTATGTAAGACAAGCAACTAAGAATGTATTATTGCATTAAAAAAAACAAAGATATTCAACAGAAAATATCAACTTGTTTTCAAAATAATTCACATGCGTTTATCCATTTTAGTAATATATTTTACTGCTTCACAAATTTTGTCCAGTATATGGAAAGGGACTCCTTTGTTGACTGGTAGGTTGAATGTATTGTTCATCATGTAGTTTGCTTTATTGTGATAATAAGGCACAGTCTCGACTGAGGGTTGTTCAGGTGGTTGGTTATGTTTCTTGTCAGACTCATTGAAGATCGGGGAATGTCTCTGTGGCGCAGTGGCTAAAGTGCTGAACTGCGACATCGTAGTAAACGAGTTCAAACTCTAGTTGCGCTATTATGTTCACTTTCAGACTCATACTCTTGGAAAAGGTATGAACTCCCTCTTCTCTTCAAGTCTAGTTTAAATAATACCACTACTATCCTACTAGAAGGATGTCTTTGGCATTAGATAACCCATGAAAGTTGTTATGCTATTGAACAAAGAAACCAAAATGAATCTTTCTTCTTAATTGTTGTATAAAGATTGGTTTGGTTTAGTTTCTTTGTTTAATGGCATATCAACCTTTGTAGGTTATTTAATGCCAAAGACATTCTCCTAGAAGAACAGTAGTGGTACTATTTAACCTATAGCTGGGAGGATATGGGGGTTCCTTTTCCCAAGGGTATTTGCCCGAAGTTGTATAAAGAATTGTGAGAATAAAATTAAGATTCTTTCAAGTTTGGGGATGTTTTTTAATCAAGTATCGAAGAAATTTTTTTTCCAAATGTTCAGATAGATTGTTTAGCTTAGTTGGTTTCATTAATGACATTTCATTTTAAAATAAAAATGAAAGAAAAAAAAAAACACTGAAGAAAACAAAACAAGACATTAAAGTTAAGATAAAATTTTAGGTTGTAAAAAATATAAATTTTTTCACTATCCATATTTGTGACTGCTTCACAAATACGTGACTACCTCACAAATTTTGTCAAGGACATAGAAAGGGATTGACTGGTAAGTAGACTGCATTTTTTATCATGTAATTAACTTCATAGGGATAATAAGGCACAGTTTCAACTGAGGAGTGCTCAGGCGGGTGGTTATGTGGCTTGTCAGACTTAATGAAGGTCAGCTGAGAGAAGGAACGGTGAGCCTCTATACTGAGTGCATTTAGACGATGCATCTCTAAATCTGGGTTTTCCTGGACAAAAGATAGCAATGTGGATTGGATTAGAAATAAAGAAATATGGAAAAAGAAGAAAATGGGATGACAAACCAACTTCTGAAAACCTTTCTTATCTTTTTTAGAATTAATACAAAGTATATATTAAAATTATTGATCAATCTAAAATCAATATAGGAATACAGGGCGCACCAGATAATTGAGAACAAGTTATCACATAATGAAAAACAAAAATGTTTAATAGAAAAAAAATGAGTATGAAAAACATAAGAAAGTTATTCCACAAAACTGGCCCTCACCCTTGAGGTGGGTCTTCATATGGCCTTCAAATTGACTTCACGTTCAGAGCTGGTGGTTTTTGTTCAAGATGGCCAATATATCCATGGTAAGAGCCTTGAATAAGCTTTTGGTACTGTAGAGATGCAGGTTGATCTCCCTTTCAGTGATGCCCTGATGTAGTAGTTCAGGAGATTCAAATCAGATTTAGGAAGTCACATATTGGGTGGTGATGGGGCTGACAGGATTGTAAAAATTCTACGACTGCCACTACTGGGTCATATGGGTCATAAGGGAGAGGATAGGACTTGTACCTGTTGTCTTTGTGCACCCTAAATGCTCGTGGAATCTGCCATTTGGAGCTGTTTAATGAGGGCTCTCAACAATTGCTGGGGTCACAGTTGATTGTATATTGATTAGTACATTTAAAAAAACTGCACATATGTTTAACTTTGAAAAACAATCAATAAAAAGAAGGTTTGAATAATCAATAAAACCATCATCAGCCTCGGGAGCGGCCTCCAAGAAATGTCCCTGGAAGCGACTTTATGCCTTGATCAATTATTTCTTGTTCATATAAGATAATACAAGTCAAAATTTGATGATGATAATAATAATAATAATAATAATAACCTAATCCCGGCCAGAAGACCAGACCTCATAATAATCAACAAAAAAAAAATCTGCAAAATTGTAGACTTTGCTGTCCCGGCGGACCTCAGAATAAATCTGAAGGAAAGTGTAAAGAAGGATAAGTACCTCGACCTTGCTAGAGAATTGAAAAAGCTGTGGAACATGAAAGTAACGATTGTGCCAATTGTGATTGGTGCTTTAGGCACAATAACAAAAGGATAATTAAAAGGCCCGGAGGACTTGGAAGTTAGTGGACGAGTAGAGACTATCCAAACGACAGCTTTGCTAAGAACGGCCAGAATCCTGTGACGAGTCCTGGAGACCTGAGGAGACTTGCTGTCACTCAAACTTCAGAGAAAAACTATCAGCTAACTCTGATGTGAAAAACTCTAAAGGAGTAAAATAATAATAAATAAATAAATAAATAAATAATAATAATAATAATAATAATAATAATAATAATAATAATAATAATAATAATAATGCTTGATAATGCTTCAATAAAAAGAAAGAAACAAGAAACAAGCAAAAAGGAAAACAAAAATATTCAATAAAAAAAAATTATACACATTTACAACTGAGAAGATCAGAAAGAAAAAAGATTATCCATTAAAATCATCTACAGCCTCAAGGACGACCTCAAGTACAGCCTCAAGGTGGCTACAGAATCAACTGCATACCTAAATCAGGGGATTTTCCTTCTCACTGTCCATCTCATGATGATCACTTGATAATGTGCATTAATGTGTGTATGTATATGTATATGGATGTATGTGTGAGGGGTCTCTGTCTGTGTTCGTAGATGGGTGGCCAAAGAAGGGATCTTATCTTCGACATTTTAGACCAGCGTTAGAGTGACCCCTTTGTCTATTTTGGCGCGAAGGCCACACAGAGAGCTGTGCCAGCGTGAACCTGCGAGACCGAAAAAAATGGACGAAGGACGTTGGTCAGTCAGGCGTGAGACTCCGATGCAGAAAGTTAGACGTTCAAGCCCAAGACACGTGGGCTGGTCAGTCGGTTTTAAGACGTAGGTCCAGGGCAGTCGGAGGGTGGTATAGAGTCAAGAACGAAGACATGGAGCAGTGAAGACGATAACTAGATGAGTCAGCATTTTTGGTGGCTACGTAGCATTTTCGCTTAGTTATCGCGATAGCCACACATAACAAATTCACACAAAATGTGGAAAAGTGCCTAGCTTCACCTTCTTACACTTTGCAATTCTAAATCCGTGTTTGTCTGTTTCTTCCTTCCACCCTCTGTTTGTTATTTGGGGGGTTGCGGGGGAGGGTATTGTACAACCTGTAAAATGCCCACACGGCCGGTTGTGAGGAGAAACAACGGGATCCACACCATTAGACGAACGGCCAAACCAACAAAACCCGGCGTGTGGGTTGTTTCAAACAATTGTGTGCTGGGTGTATGTTAAAATAGATCAGATCAGTTACAATTAGCCTTCTGTTCCGACTTTACATGCCCCTCTGTCTAAAGAAGATAGGGTTGGTCTTATTGCTCGACGCCTGAGGTGCCCTAAACTATTTTGGTGCTCATTTTCCACCAGATGAGCGTTGAACCTACTCAGCATTAAAATGGGTAATCAACTTGAAATAACTGGTACTCTGATGTCTGTATGCGAGATTAAGCAAAACTTGAAAGATAACAAGAAAGGAATTATTTTTTATTGATTTTATGGAAGGTTAATCAAACTAAAGAAATATGAACAAAGTGTGTGTGTGTGTGTGTGTGTGTGTGTGTGTGTGTGTGTGTGTGTGTGTGTGTGTGTTTTAATAAATGGCTGAATATGTGTATGTCTTGTATTTTTAGGTTATATTCTTCTTGGTCGAGCCGAGAACTTTTCAGCACTCGTTCATATTTTTGTTTAACCTTTCTTAGTCTATTCTTTTTCTTCTTCTCTAACTCTTTTTGTTCTGTTGTTAATAGGTGTTTTCTAGCTCTTAGAGTTGAAAGAAGAAGAAGAAGAAGAAGAAGAAGAAGAAGAAGAAGAAGAAGAAGAAGAAGAAGAAGAAGAAGAAAGATGGGATATTAGAATAATTGATTAGGTAGCCATCGCGATCGTCCATAATTTGACATACACGGAACAACGATGATAGAAACAATTAGATCTTGGATAATGATCCAGACAGCAAACTAAGATGTTTTCGTATTGATGAAAGATAAAAAAATAAGATAAGATAGATGATTAAAAAAAAAAACAGAAAGAAGATAAATAAGAAATCTTTCGTGACATAAAATAAAGTGAAATTGTGGAATGGGAGAATTTGTTAACAAAAGCAAAAAGTATGGGCTTATGATGACAACTCTTCTAAATGTAGACAGATTTTACAGATCAGAATAAATTGATAGAGACAGAGAGACAGAGATAGAGAGACAGAGTGAGACTGAGAGACAGAGGGAGACAGAGAAAGACACAGAGAGAGAGAGAGAGAGAGAATAACCGGACTGAAAGAAAAAGAGATATAATATGCCGGATAAACTGAGATTAAATCTATCTATCTAGTTCATCGTATTACTATTATCGATTTATGTCTGTTTAATCTCTCTCTCTCTCTCTCTCTCTCTCTCTCTCTCTCTCCATATTTTATATATGAAATAATAATAAAATGCAAATCAGAAAAATGACTAAAAAAGGGCTCAATGCTCGTATGGCAGAGCAGGTTTGAAACCAAAACATATCCAAATAATTTACTCTTAAACTCTGTTACTTAAAGTTTCCCATGAATCACAGACGGAAATTGTTATTACCGTCTGACAATAGCATGATCTCCATTAGATAAATAGATAGATAGATAGATAGATTTTAGACTTCATAATGGCTTCCAGTCTACAGATATTAAATTTTACTTAGAACACACTTAAAATCGGGAAGTACCCGGTGAGGAACAAATTTGCAGCATTAGAGAATAGTTATCCAAAAGGGCTTGCTAACAGCCGCTCAGCAGAAAGAGCGCCCAGAAATATTTAATAAGTTTAGGCTGGCACTAAGACGTACAATACTGGAGCATCCGGTGGTAGTCAGACTCACTGGAAACGTTCATCATCGCTTTGAAGACATGTTACCAGGGTATTGCGAACGATGAAAGGAATACATTATGTCCGGAGGTATGCCTGTACAAATATGGCGGTGAGTAACAAAAAGCGTGAGGGGCGAATAAAAATGGTCTCTGTTGTAAGAATTAACACAAAAATAATTAGTTCACATCACATTCACAGAGGGTGGGCAAATTATTTACAGTGGCAGGACGGGGGACTTACCGCTCCCCCTCCACCACCTTTCCTCGTCTCCCTAGCAACGGACTCGGCTTTGTGGAAATCGGTGTTTGGCACCTGAAGAATTAGGTAAACATATCCAACATTCTGCTGGAAATTAAATCGGTGCGTGTCGGCTGAGTACACCTGTCAACCTCAAACCCCACACCACAACTCCCGTCATATCCCCCGACATTTTTCTTGCATCATACTATTAGTGCCAAGATGCCTACATACAAAGCAGGAGGAGATCGATAAACTCACACGGAACGTCGCTACCGAGTACTGGATAACCCCTCTGCAACGAATTAAAGTAGGAGAAAAAGGAGGAGGGAGAGGGCATAATTTGGCGTGGGTGTAAAGGTGAGGATTGATACTGTGGCGTCAGTAGAAGGGACACAACCTAACTAACGTAGATACCGGTACTGTGGTGATAGTACCGTGGTGGTGGTACCACTTCCAGTTAAAGAAATAGTAGTGTCCCAGAGATTACATTTGAACAGGTGGAAAAGCTGATGGAAAAGATAGATAGGAATGAAGGAAAAAATGAAATATATATATATATATATAGAGAGAGAGAGAGAGAGAGAGATAGTAGGGGAGGAAGTATGTTCCTACCTACCATTGTGATATCATGACGTGACACAAAATCAATTTAATGCAGGGACCCTCTAAAAAAGTGATCCTTTATTAGCCGGAAGGGTTAATTGCAGAGGTAAAAGCTGTCCAGCCTCATTGGCATTATCCCCGCTACGTCTACTATTTATATTGCCATTCGAAGAATTTTGGTATGGTTTCTTTGTTTTAATAGCTGATCAACCTTCATGGGTTATTTAATACCAAAGGCACCCTTGTAAAAGAACAGTAGGGGTGCTATTTAACCCATAGCTGGGTCGATAAGGGAATTCATATCTTTCCCGAGGGTATTAGTCCGAAAGGGAACGTAATAGCGTGACTGGAGTTTGAACTCGCTTACTTCGAGGACGTAGTCCAGTACTTTGGCAATTACGCCATTGTTCCTTAAAAGTATGTATACAAAATAAATGATTCCCAAAATAGTTATTTTATTTAAAACCAGCTTTTTAAAATAATTTTGCAAATCAGAAATTGTGTTACTCTCATAAACGCTGGGATAATAAAGGAATTCATGACTTTCCCTAAGATTATTAATCCGATAGTGAACGTAATAGCGTGACTGCAGTTCGAACTCGCTTACGACGATGTCCTTCTTTAGTTTCTTTGTTTAAATAACCTACGAAGGTTGATATGTGATTAATGTCAAAATTGTCTTTATGGAAGAACGGCAGTGATACAATTTAACCCACAGCTGGGGTGGGGGATGATTAGGGTGTTCATAGCTTTTTCAATAGTATTAATCCGAAAGAGAAAGTAATGGCGTGACTGGAGTTCGAACTCGCTTACTACGATGTCGCAGTCCAGCAAGTTCGCCATAGGTATTCCCCTAGTAGTAGTAGTAGTAGTAGTAGTAATGATGGTGACCGATGAATGTTTATCTTCTCTTCTGGTTTGAATTGAGTGACAAGAATAACTTATATTTTTTATTTTCTATGGTTTTTACTTGGATTATTATTTTGCATTAATGTTAATTTCTTATTATTATCACAACTACTACAACTACTACAACTAATTTTGTTACTTGTAGTAGTATCCATGACTCTTTCAAGTATTCTGATTTTAACAGTGCTGTGGTCTGGATGGTCACGATTCTTTCTTTGATCTCCAGTTTCCCCCTGAGTCTTTTCCACGCCTTTGGGAACGGTTCCAATTGCACCAACCCCAATTAGTAATACTGTCACCTTTATGTTCTACAGTTTTTTTTCAGCTCTCTAGCAAGATCTTTGTTTATCTTTTCGCTTTCTTTAATTTTCACTCTGTAGTCCACTGGAATGGCAAAAACCAAAAAAACTTTTTGGTTTTGCCGTTATTTTCTTCTTGTTAATTGATACTTGGTCTGGTTTTTAGGCCGGCTTTTTTAATCCGTTTGTCCCAGAGAATTTTATACGTCTCATTTTCTAGGAAAGATTCTTGTTTATGCATATACCATTTGTCAACCTTGTCAGATTTTAGTCCCCTGCACAATTCCTAGGGGATCACATTTCCCACCCAATCATATCTACTCTAGTTTTCTTTTTGCGCAAGTCGGTTATTATTATTATTATTATTATTATTATTATTATTATTATTTAAAAGGCCGTTTTGGCACTTGTTAAGGTCGATGTCAATTTGCATCATCTTTATAGTATTTTATAGCAAGAAAATTCGGCGTTGTCCAGAGTAAATCACTTCAAATATGACAACAGTTAAAATAAGTACATGAATAAATTTCTTCAAACACAAGGCAATAAATAAAATAAAAATAATATTTACACTATTAACACATTGAAAAGCAGCTATTTGCGAAAAATATTTTCATTCGTTGATTATTTTGTTTAATGACATACCACCTCTGGTGGACTATTTAATGCCAAATCTTGTTTTTTATGTATATGATTTCATGTGTATTTATATATTGGTAGGAATAATTTTCATAAACTTCGTGTGTATTAATAAACTGGGGGTAGAAATAATTTTCATTACGTATTTCTCTCGATATGGTTCACCCTCAGCCACCGCTTCCTAGCACCAATAAGATAATAAGGGCTGTCTATTTTAATCCTCTAGGCACAAGAGCCTTACATGATTAGCCGATTGGTCGAGTCGACTCTCTCCGAACACTCGCCAAGCCCAAGTAAGTACGGAAGTGGAGTCTCACCGGTTATTTACTTGTATTGCGGACTCCTCAGCCACTAGGATCCCGTCTGCAGGCATTACTGGTCAGTGGTGCAGTCGGCATACTCTACAGGATGGAACGATAAAATTATCGCCCTAGAAAAGACGACATGATTCCATTTCCGTTTAATGAAAACCGGTTTTATTTTTTTGTGGCAGGCCATCAACTGGTTGGCCAGTTGTGTACAAATCCCAAGAGCTATAGGAGCCTTCTATCATGTCTGAAAGTGACACAATGTTCAACGAGCGAGATTGGAGATGCCCTGCTGTACAACCCATGCTCTCTGCCGATCCAAGTTATGACAACAGGACCATTGCCAGCACCCTCAAAATGCAAATCTGGATTCCCTCGAATAACAGGGACGTGCCCAGGGTGATGAAAACAAAGTTTCCGGCTACGGTTATGGTCTTTGGTGTGGTTTCAAGTGAGGGCCACATCATGCCACCTCATATCTTCGAAGTCGGCTTGAAAGTCAACACCAAAGTGTACCTGGATGTGCTGAAGAGTGTGGTGATCCCCTAGTGCAATCAGGTGACCGGTGGTAGACCATGGGCGTGGCAGCAGGACTCGACGCCGGCCCACAAGTCCAAAGAGACCCAGGCTTGGCTACAGAAGGAGTGCTACGACTTTGTACCCGTCTCTCACTGACCCTCCTCCTCCCCCGACCTGAACCCGCTGGACTACTTCGTTTGATCATACGTCGAGAACATCACCAACAAGACCTCCCACAACACCAAAGCCAGCCTGATCGCCGCCATCCGCCGAGTATTTGCCGAGCTCTCGCCGGCGCTTGTGGAAAAGGCATGCTCCCAGTTCCGGATCCGTATCGAGGCGGTGATTGAGGCTGAAGGCGGCTACATTGAATAGATGTCAGCTCTACTGCATAATCTAGTTACCTGAATTGATTTTTTCAATAAACGTTTTAAAAAAAGCTGTAGTGTTGTTTTCTTTAGGACGACAGTTTTAGCGTTTCCCCCTGTACTGCCATAGCCGACAGGAAGGAAAGATTTTGATGCCCAAATCAATTCAAATGTTTTAGTCCTTTAATAGAATAAGGTTTCTGGGTGCACAGTACTTCTCACTGTAGGAAAAGATTGTTTGGGGATTCAACTCTACAACGACACACACAGAGCTGGACATGGGAAACATCACTGAAAAACTGAGATGAGTAACAACTTATATATACATCAGGTAATGTAAATAACCTAAGTCCTGTGTGCCAGACAAAGAAAAGCTTTGTCAATAATAAAAACAATTATCCAATTAGTTTCCTTCTTCCTTTTATATTTTTTTCGTCATTTTAATCGTTCAAGTTCTTCTCTGCCGCCTCCTCCTCTTTCTCTGCTTTATTTTTCTTTTTTCTTTTTTTCCTTTTCTTCTTCTCAATTCTTCTTCTTTCTTTCTTTCTTTCTTGCTTTATCAAATTCTCCTTCCACGTTACCTCAAAACTCCTTCCAATCATTCGGACTGACCTTGAACACTAAACAGTTGTTGCGGTGACGTTCTCCAATTCAAGCGAAAGTATTTGCAAACTTGATTTGACTCCGAGGCCAACTCTTTGTCTTAAAAGCCGCTTCCAACGAAAATGGTGACCAGCGTCACGATGTCGTCAGAAATAACCATTCAACCTTGCGTAGTAGCTGGATTTTCAGAAACTATCATTAGATATACATAGGGCTCGTGGAAAAGTTTCCAGTGCCATTTTTTGAGCTATTTTAGAGAAATCCTTGGTGGTTAGCAAGCTATACAAGCAAACGTTCACGAGTGAATTCGAGTCACATTTGGTGCCCCATTCTTACGGCCTTGTGCTACATATAAGTAAAAAGCTTAGAAAATTACGACTCTTTATTTTTTTTAAAAGCTTGCAAGTGTGGATACTACAGAAAGTATCCGCTGAAAAAAAAAATCATGACAAATTATGGATACAACTTTGCACGAAAATTGTTTTCTAAATTGTTTTTACCATTTTTTTTTTAAATTTTTTTTTTAGTTTCTCAACCAATCAGATCAGTTCCCTCTATTAGCTTAAGACCACATTCTTGAGCCCATGCACAAAGATGAAAAAATGTGTTAATTTGGGGATTCAAATCAAATCATAGACTCTCAAACTACAAGTAATTTAAATCAGCAACATTTTTTTATCCGACACATAACTGAATTTATCGGCATCCAGAATTATTTTGGTATTAAATATCCCTCGAAGTTTGATACGCCATCAAATAAAGAAACCGAAAACAATCATCAGCATCTCTTCATAACGGCACAAATCATTTTACGTAATTCTGGTACATTTCACTTGGCACGAAGGTCCGTGGGAAAAGCATTAGTCCAGCTGTCTTCCGCTCCTTCTTCTACGGGTAAATAGTCGTCTAAACAGGGTTCTTTGTAAGGCAGCTAGAATTGTAGAAGGAAAACTCTGAATCCAAACCTGCTTTACTCCGTCTAAAATTGACTTTGTGTTACATTCTACGTTGTGGCGGAGGGGCTAAGTAAATACATCCAATTTATTCTAGCTCATCCTTTTTTTCATCATCGCTGACTGCTATTAGGAGCAAAAGAAAGCACTGGTTCGACATAATGCCATCGTTTGATTAAAATAAAGCTAATATCTACTTTTCTACAAGGCTTCCATTATGAGGACACTGACCAGAACGAAAATGTTTTTGATATTTACTCAGCTCTTTATTACTAACCTGGCATTCTAGTGGTCACCAGGCGTTCGTGCCGGATGGGTGAGTTAATAGCCTTGTCCCAAGGGGGCTTCTCTTCAGACAGTGGCTGTTAACAGGTCTGAGTTCATTGGTCGTCGCCTGAGGTGCCCTTGAAAGGGAATAAGCAGAGCCCTTGGCATTTTTTTTTTTTTTTTTTTTTTGTAAATGGCCACGCACGCATCTCGCTTTATGCTTGGCTTCCCACAATAAAATGACTTCATATCAAAACTAATGTTAGAAAGTCGAATAAATCCATATTCAGCTTTTTATTGCTTTTAAAATCAGTCATTTGGAATCCGTTGTTAATAAATCTTAGGGAAAATTCAGACGCTCGAAAAATAAGTTCCTCATCAACTTATAAAAACAAAATCTGTCAGTGTCGCTCGCACAAAAAATTCTTTTTTCGTCATCAATCGTAACGACAAATGGATTCATTTTGAAAAATTCACGAGAATCGGACTAGCTTCAACATTTAACCAAAAAATAATCTACTGGAAAAAATAGTAAAAATAATTTTTTTTTTTTTTCAGTCTATTTTCTATGATTATTTTGTTCGGAACAGACTATTTTCTGTCTAGCGTGAAATTAAATGGTTGTGAGGGAATTTTAAGAACTTATCCTTCATTATTGTTTTTAATACTCGCTGTTACTTTCTGTCATAAAAATGACCACCTGGATGATTAGGAAAAATAAACCAACTAAAACTTAAAATATTTTTTTAAATCAATAATTATAATAATAACACCTTGCCAGAGAACAAAAAAAACTGTGGAATATGTGGGTGTCGGTGATAAAAATTGTAGTTGGTGCACTTGGAACAATCCTTAAAGGATTGGAAAGGGGGTTGGAATTGTAGAGAAGAGGAAAATCTCATATTTTGTTTTGGCGCGCTATTTAATTCAACACTGAATTTCACCCAATCAGGATGACATATCCTATTCAGCCCGGACCTTCATTTCCGGCTAGCAAAACGGGTGAGCGGCCAAACACACTCTCTTCGGCTTGAGACGGCGACCAGAACGGACGTGTCTCTGGTCGCCCCTGCTTAGCGATGCTTTTTAGCTAAACAAGCCACCCAGTGTGGACATATCACTGTGGCTTTAACCCTAGCAGCAGCAACATGGACACTCAGCGAGGGAACCTTCTAATTTATGGATTCTTTGCGTCTAATATATTTTAGACCAAGGAATCCCAGTTGAATATGAATTAGATACGTTCAGCATGCCTTCCACAAGCACCACAAAAATTTACTATGTCGATCCGAGCGCCACTTCGCTCTCGACACACCTAGCTCTCATTTCACCTCTGGTCCACATTAATGGAGATAACGCCTACTCTCCCCAATTACCAGACACACAAAACTACACGGTGACCTTGAATACTTCCCTCACACGTCCAACGACACGCTGCCATCTCAACATCCCGCTAAGCTATCGCGTCTCCAAAACCAACAAGCCTAAATACCACGAGTCTTGCAGCACCAAGAACAAACCGCCACAAAGCTGCAAATAAAGAACTTTCGTTGTTGTGTTACTAAAGAAAAGTCTCGTAATTCATTTCTGTTGCCATAAAATCTATAGTGTTCGGGAAAATAACTAATTCCCTCAAACGGCTATAGAATAATTTGAAAGAATCGAGACCTTTCAGACTGCTCAGATTGTTCAGTTGAGCCAGAATACAAAGAAGAGTCCTAGAGACATGAGGAGACTTGCTGTCACTCAGACTCCAGTGAAAGCCCACCAGTCAATGCTGGTGTAAAAAACTCGCAAGGGATTAAAATAATAATAATAATAATAATAATAATAACGTCCTGGAAATGAGACGTACTAAATTCTCTGAGATTTTGAGATACAAACGGATCATTTAATCTCGGCCAGATGACCAGACTTAGTGAGAGTCAAGAAAAAAAAGAGAGAAACAACCGAATAGTGGACTTTGCCGTTCTGGTTGACCACCGGGTAAAATTGAAAGAAAGCGAAAAGAGAGATAATTACCTAGACTTTGCTCGAGAACTGAAAAACTATGAAACATGAAAGTGACGGTGATACTAACTGTAATTAGTGCGCTCGGTACAGTCACCAAAAGATTGAAAAAGGGACTGGAGGACTTGGAAGTAAGAGGACGAGTGGAGACCATCCAAACTACAGTCTTATTGAGATCGTCCAGAATACTGAGAAGAGTCCTGGAGACATAGGTAAACTAGATGTCGCTCAGACTCCAGTTTAATGGCATAAAACTATTGTAGGTTATTTCATTCCAAATTCGGTTTATACATATATGTTAAATAGATATGCTTTGGCATGGTTTGGTTTTATAGCATATCAACCATTGTAGGTTATTTAATGTCAAATCCGGTTTACACATATGTATTAAATATACATGATTTGGTTTGGTTTGGTTTGGTTTAATAGCATATCAACCATTGTAGGTTATTTAATACCAGATCCTCTTTATACATATATACACATAATACCACATAAAACGATAGAAAAGACATATATATATATATATATATATATATATATCATCATCATCATCATCATATCGCGCTGGTAGCACGAATATCCCTGACCCTCTCTCGCCACTCCTCCCTATCGTTCATCGCCCTAGGTAGGTCTTCAGGACAACATCCCGTATCCTCACATAGCTGCTGAATGTACGTTCGTGCTGGTCGTCCTGCTTTTGCGCGGCCATGTGTGGGGATCCATAAGAGTACATCTCTTATGAGTTCATCTCTGCTTCTCCAGCAGTGTCCTGCATGTCTGGTCCGTCTAACTTGAATAGTTTTCGTGATAGGGGGCAGGTGGCCGTACAGTTGGTGTCTTGTGGGGTGTTGCCGCCAGGACTTGTTCAGGATTTAAATATATATTATTAATAAACATAAGTCAACAAAGTTAGATAGTTCCAAGTATTGCTATGTGTCACGGACAGTTCACTTAAACATCGGTCATTTGTTTACACACAGTTAAATGATAAAACAGTTCTGTTTCAAGCAATTCAATTTAATATAAGTCATTTATTTACACTCAGTCTAAATGTCAAACAGTTCTATTTGACTCATAGATAAGACCCTATCAGGTGCTACCACTCCGGGCCAGAGTAAACCTGGGAACGATGGCAATGAAGGGGTATTCCGTATTTCCCAAAGCTCCAGTATTATTGGAATCTCATCCACAGATTGTTTAGTGTCACATCCCGGACACTGGTTGGGGGGGGGTCTTACTCCTCTGCAGAGATGCAGTCAGTGTATTCTACAACCTCAGCCGATTGGGCTGGTGGACCGGGAAGTAATGGCGACGAAGGGATACTGGTTTGAACTGAACGAACAGTATAGTAATTTACAAAGTTCTTTGCTTCGATGTGGCACGAGGCCGAATGAATGGGGCGCCCAATGAGACTCGAACTCACTCGTGTAGGTCTGCTAGTCTCGCTTGCTAACCGTTACATCACCAGAGGTGCCCTGAACGAACAGTATACTTTATATTTTTATTCTGCAAACAGTTATATAGTTTTAAGTGACTACTGATGATGATGATGATGATTATGATGTTGATGATAGTAGTAGTAGTAGTAGTAGTAGTAGTAGTAGTAGTAGTAGTAGTAGTAGTAGTAATCCTCAGAAAACAACTATAACTTCTTCAAGTAACTATTCTTTATACAAATAATTTGCATATAGTTTCACGTATTCTAATCCTATACTGATTAATTGCAACAGATCTATATAAACCATAGATGGGACCTTAACATCATCTCTCCAAGAGTGGACCTGAGAGTAATGGTATCGAAGTAGATACTGAACGCTCCCCATAGGCCTCTGGACTGGAACCCCACCACCAGATACAGTTTCTTGGCTGATAAACTCTACAGCAGAATTTTCTTTTCCGGCTTATGGCATTTGTTTTTACAGTTGACTTTAACAAGAGGATGGAAATTGAAATATCTGCCTTCTAAAATTAGGAAGTGTCCACGTGGTGTCATGATTAAAGTGCTGCACTGCGAAATCGTAGTACGTGAGTGCGAACTCCAGTCGATCAATTAGACAAATACCATTGGGAAAGTTATGAACCCCCTTATCCTCCCATCTATGAGTTAAATAGTGACTTCTAAAAGGATGGATATGACATCAAATAACCCGAGAAGGTTGATATGCCAGTAAATTAATAAATAAACTAACTGACCTTCTAACATTATTTGAATAGGACTTTTTATTTCTATTTTTTTGCACTGCCTGATTCAGGTAGTGAACCTACGATCGCCTAAATACGGTTTAACAAACCGCTTATACCTGATAAGTCATAGTATAATTTACATGTAGTAGAGCACTGGTCAATTCTAAAAGCTGGGAAGGAATCTTGGATTACTTCAAGCTTTCATGCGAGGAGAGCATGCTAGCCTTGAAAATGTACATTTAAAATCAAAATTTTATCTAGAAATCAAACAGTGACCTCTGATATCAGCGAAAAATAAGATATCCGTTAAAAAGTAAAAACTAAGATACATGTACCTTACTCTATACCAAAAGCATTAGTCACTCTCTCTCTCTCTCTCTCTCTCTCTCTCTCTCTATCTATCTATCTATCTATCTATCTCTCTATATATATATATGTATATATATATATATATATATATATATATATATATGAAGAGTAAATAATTATTTACTCTTCATTCTGTCCAACTGACCTACAAGATTCAAATCCATTCTTCCACCGTGATTCCCTATGGATGACATCAAAATGATTCGCAGATACAAGGATCTACTTATCACAGCCCTCTCTTTCAAAAATAGAACTTTTATAACTAACTGTATAAAAGAAAAGGTTATTCCTACCAGCATATCCAGCGTTCTTCGTCCATCCGAACATATACTATACATATTTTCCGGTAGGTTTTTGTATTTCACATTTCTAATCATCCATCGTTAACTTAAAATTATTAATATCACCCCTCATAGTCCTGATGATGGTTCAGTAGAACCGAAACGCTATAGTGTTGACCCGTTAATAAATCATTCCTTCCTCTTGGATCGTTGTTATCAGTTTTTCTACATATATATATATATATATATATATATATCTTTACCTCTTCATATCTATCTATCTACCTGTCTATCAAGAAAAATATCTGTATTCCCTGGTACCGGTATTTCAAAAAATGAACATGTCCAGACTCAGAAGACCATTCCCCCAGATGCTTCTTGCCTCTCATGTAAAGGATGTAGAGTCGGGTTCATTAATACTCGAGATATCAATCTAAGGGATAATGCCGACGAGGCTGAATAACTTTGACTTCTGCAAGTGACACTTCCGAGGAAAAAGGGGCAGTTCTTTAGAAGGTACCTGCCTTAAATCGATCTTGTGTCACATCATGTTAAAAAAAAGTCGGTAAATCCTCCCCCCTTACTCCCTCGGGCTCTCTCTCTTTCTCTCTCTCTCTCTCTCTCCATATATATATATATATATATATATATATATATATATATATATATATCAGTCAGCTGGGGCTGCAGAATACATCTACTGCATCTCTGAAGAGGGGTAAGATTCCCCCAACGAGTGTCCTGGATATGACACTAAATAATCTGATGGTGAGGCTCCAGTAAGGCTGGAGTTTTGGGAAATGCAGAGTACCTCTTTATTTCCGTCGCTCCCAGGTTCACTCGAGTCCGGAGTGGTAGCATCTGATGATCTATGAGTCAAATAGAACAAGACTATGTAATTATGCTAAACTGGATTGTTTGAAATTAACTATTTTTACATTTACCTATTTGTAAACAAAATTTTATACTTATGTTAAAGTGTTTTCTTTGAAAAAGAACTGTTTTTAGATTTAACTGTGTGTAAACAAAAAAATATACTTATACTAAACTGTATTATTTGAAATCGAACTGTTTATTTGTATAAAGAGGATTTGGCATTAAATAACCTACAATGATTGATTTGCCATAAAACCCAACCCAATCAACTAACCTTCCAATTTATCTATCTATCGATCTATCTATCTATCCTTTCTTCATTTCTTTTTACCCTGGGGAAAAATATAAATCTTCTTAACCCTCCTCCAGCTATGTGTTAAATAATATCACTGCTGTTCTACAAGGATAGCTTTGGCATTAAATAACCATAAAGGTTGATGTGCCATTAAACAAAGAAATCAAGCCGTTACTTTTCAAGCATACTTTGTGTATAAGTCGACTCTTCATTTTCCATCACGAAATTATTAAGGTGTGGAAGTAATTTTTGAAACTGATGGCTTCCTTTAGACTTTCTCGTGATGCCTGAATTTCATCCTTACAAGCCTATTTACCAAGTATGGATCAATACCAGTATTTTTGTCTTCAAATTAGATCTTCAAAATTTGGCCAATAAACTATATATATATATATATATATATATATATATATATATATATATATATCATCAAGTCGTGCAGATAGAATGGATTCCTTTGAATCTGTCTCTTGCCATCCGTCTTTACCCACCATAACTCTTGGAAGGTCCTCTAGACGACATGCAGTGTTTGCACTGAGTTAATGAACGTAAGTCTTTGCTTGTTAGCCAACATTTGTTTGTCCATGTCAGGGAGTCCACAAGAGTTCGTCCCTGCTTCCTCTGCGGTGCCCAGGTTGTCTTACTGGGATGGTTTTTGAAATGGGAGACAAATGACCGTACGGCTGCTGTTTTGTAGAGTGCTGCATCTAGGATTGGTCCAAAACGGCATCCAGCGTTCTTGTGTATTTTCCGTGTAATTGTGTTAAATTTCAATTAAATAATATACCTCTTCAGTCAGTAGGATCTTTTTTTTGCTACTTTCAAAGATGATTAATAAAAAGTTTTTTTTTTTTTATCAAATATTTTAAAATGTAATTTTTTGTAAACATTCAGGCGAATATTGGCGGGTGAGTATTTTAGTTGATGAAGAATGAAAAAAAAAGTAAAAGCAAACATTTTTTTAGCTTTAGAAACGCTTTTCTAAATACAGCAGTGAAATGAAAATGACTACATTTTTTTTTATTCATTTTATGAAATACTAAATGCTTAAAACAAAATAGAAAAATAAATAAAAACAAACACTGTCACTTCTCGTAAAAGAATATCAAGAGGTTTATATTTACTCATTTCATTGTATTCTTTAACGGATATATTTTTATCCCAAGGCAATCTCATATAAATGAGAATGTAAGATAATATATTATATGAACTTACTAAAATATTCATTCCTACAACTGAAAAGGGTAGGTCTCCGTAACGTAATAGCTAACATGATCAGCTGTAACCTTTTCGGAAGCGAGTTAAAACTCCAGTCTTTCGAGAAGTTTCACTTTCTGAGAAATACGATGGAAAATATGAACTAATCATCGTCATTTATAGGTTAAATAATATCACTGCCATTCTTCTACAAGGAGAGTTTGGCATTAAATAACCCATGAAGTTGAATATGCCATTAACACGAAGAAACCAAACCTATGACTGTAAAGAAGAACACATTTTTCTTTGCAGAAGTCAAGGTCTCAAATGATAGCTCAATGAGATTTTCCACGTAAATAAATAAGAAACTAAGTTTTTTTTAAGTGTTGAGTAGATGCCAACTGTCTAACGGCACATTTACTTACATGAAAATCTTAAAAGAGATGTTCGAAATCTTTACTCACATTTCAAAGCATATTATAAACATTTTTAATTCTTTTTTTGTATTCATCATCTAAAAAATAAAACAAAAAGATTCGCCCAACGTGGGGCTCGAACCCACGACCCCGAGATTAAGAGTCTCGTGCTCTACCGACTGAGCTAGCCGGGCAACTACACAACAAACTAACCGGGTACCTTATTTAATTGAAAATTGACACGACCATCTGTCAGTGACTATTTTCTCAACGGTAGACACTGATGTGTGAATCACAATGATAACAGTATTGGACTAAAACTTCAGAGTTTTTATTAAAAAGAACTCGACAACTTTGAACAGACATTTAGCACTTACTGCTAAGAAATGGAATTCAGCATTAAAAAGGCACCATGCTTATAATAAAAAAAAATTTTTTTAAAGACGGGGAAAGAGAATTTTTTTTAAATTCGGCGATCTTAGTCGAGGGTCACCCGAAGGCTCCCTTTTCAATAGCTACTACACTGAGATGTAGAAGAGGGTGCTACTTCATTGTCTGGATTGCTCCATTTTACCCTTGCTCCTTACCTTATAATGCTGAGTGATAAGCAAGGCGGCATCAAGTACCATTTTTTGAGTCTTTGGTATGAATCGACCTGGGATTGAACTGCGATCTACCGGACCATTAGCGAACATTCAACTCATTAGACCAATGTGAATTGAGAAAGAGTAATAACGGAACAGAACAGCCTAAATCTGGAATGCGTCCAAACACTTGGAAAAAAAAGAAAAATTACAAATTCCAAGGAATATTAGAAGCGAATATCAAACAGAGATAAAAAAAAAAAAAAAAAAAAAAAAAAAAAAAAACATGGTAAGAAAGAAGTAGCTCAGAAGAACAAGAAAACTTCTCGAAACCAAACTCTGCGGCAAAAATCTCATCAAAGGAATATATATATATATATATATATATATATATATATATATATATATATATATATATATATATATATATATATATATATATATATATATATATATATATATACGGCATCCCCTGTTGTAAGATAATTGAGATCATTCTTAAAATTTGACAAGGGAGAAACTCAAACAAATGAAATAAAGGACAAGTAAATTAGTTGTCTAAATCTCCGAGACGAGGCTTGACACATAGCGTAACAGTTATAGGCGTTGGTTCCCTAAGTTTCTGAGGAGACAATCATCTGGAGGTTGCAGGTTCAATTCTGACTGCAGGCGAGTAATAATACAGGAATATTTAACACTTGTACCCGGTTATAGCTAACGGAATATGAACAGACACCCCCGTGGATTCAATAAAGGACGTTGTTCAAAGTTCCGTGAAGATTCCTGAGTTCGACAAAAACCTGAAGAAGGCCGGAGGACATATCGGCGAAAACGTTGTGGAAATAACAATAAAGATGAACACAATAGTCCGAAAACCCTTAATAATAAAAATAGACATATGACAATGCATAAGACCTTACATGGACAGACTCGAATGTTGCTTACATATCAAGCCTTGTGTGTATATATATATATATATATTGAGAGAGAGAGATTAGTTGGGCTGGGTTTTATGACGTACCAAACCTTATAGGTTATTTAATGCCATATTATTTTTATACACACACACACACACACACATATATATATATATATATATATATATATATATATTGAGAGAGAGAGATTAGTTGGGCTGGGTTTTATGACATATCAAACCTTGTAGGTTATTTAATGCCAAATTCTTTTTATACACACACACACACACACACATATATATATTAGTTGGGCTGGGTTTTATGATATACCAAACCTTGTAGGTTATTTAATGCCAAATTGTTTATGCATGCATATAGGTGAGTTTGGTTATGTTTTATGACACATCAAGCCTTGTAGGTTATTTAAAGCCAAATTCTTTTTATATATATTTATATATTAAATATATTTTATTTGTAAACAAATAGTTTGTTGGTAATATAATTTTTAAACGAGCCAGAGTTCATTTGTTTGCCCACAGTAAAACAAGTTTTGCTATATTACACTAATAGTTCCATTTGCACACAGTTAAATAGTTTCAGTTTTGTTTTTTTTTTCCACTAATAACTGTTTCAACATTGTTCATTCGTTTGCATTCAGTTAAATGGTTTTGTGGGGTTTATGGCTGAAGGTTGCCGTTCGATATCTGACTCCATATTTTGGTTATATTATTATACCCCACGTTGGTTAGTCGGTGCAATGCCTTGCCCAAGAAAGTCCCAAAAAGAATTTTACAAAAGAAAAGACAGCAAGAGATAAGAGACGAAGACGTTTCTTTTATACTTTCCTTTATTTACTGGGTTCAACAACCATTCCATGGATGAAGGAGTTTTTCCTGAATACATTGAAATGGTTGAATCCCCCAGTTAAAGTGTCAAAAATACGTTAATCGTTTCCATATATGTATGTGTCCGCATTGGGTATTTCGGGCTTCCATAAGGGTTAGTTTTCTTTTGGAAGTTTGTCAAAGTCCGGTAAGGGTTTGCTTGTAGTTCATTTGTGGGTCTTGTATATTTCAGCATAATGCTGACCGAGAGAGAGCTGCTACTGGGTAAAAGGGGCTAACCAACGCTACGCCCAAAGACGAATGCGTGGTGCCCAGACACGCCAGCAACAATGTTATCAATCCGCTGGTCACTGCCTGAAAGAGAAAGAATGCTTGGTCCCCTTTGTCAAGAAGAAATGTCTTTTTTCTTTTACGCATGCGTAATCTCCTTTTCCTGTTAGGGACCTCTGGGAGTTTCTGCAAATTTAATAGTTTTCTTTTTCTTTTTTTAAATTCAAATTTTTTTTATTTATTTATTCGTTCCCTACAGTTTCAAGTATTGCTATGTAATACTAATAATTCAATTTAACATCAGTCATTGGTTTGCACACTGTGACATGGTTTCAAGTTTGGAAAATGATAAAATATTTCTATTTGACACATTGATTATGGGAAGTAAAAAGGTTTTGTTTAACGCAGTTTCTTCCAGGCAGCGGTCACATCGATACTGCTATATGGCTGCACTACATGGACGCTAACAAAACGGCTGGAGAAGAAGCTAGACAGCAATTACACAAGAATGCTACGTGCAATCTTAAACAAGTCCTGGCGGCAACACCCCACAAGACACCAACTGCACGGCCACCTACCCCCTATCACGAAAACTATTTAAGTTAAACGAGCCAGACATGCAGGACACTGCTGGAGAAGCAGGGACGAACTCATAAGTGATGTACTCTTATGGACCCCCACACATGGCCGCGCAAAAGCAGGACGACCAGCACGAACATACATTCAGCAGCCATGTGAGGATACGGGATGTTTTCCTGAAGACCTACCTAGGGCGATGAACGATAGGGAGGAGTGGCGAGAGAGGGTCAGGGATATCCGTGCTACCAGCGCGATATGATGATGATGATGATTCGTTCTGTAGATTGTCGTCGTTGATTTAGAGTTCGTTGATTTTGGGTTTATGTATTTGACTCCTTTATTCTTTTTCTCACCCTATTTAATTTGTCAGCTTCTTTGTTTGTGGAAGGAATTTAAGGAAGGAAGGAAAGAGACGACGATACCTTTTAATTCCAACTTTATTTTAGGGATTTAATGATTATTCTGTGGCGAGGAGAGTTTTTCTGAACTAGTAGAAATATGTCACGTTTCCCAGACAAGGCATTAAAAATATTTGTAACTTTTGGTGAGTTACAAGTGTTCACCAATGGTTCAATCCCACGTCAAGTCATACCAAAGACTCGAAAAATGATATTTGATGCCACCTTGCTTAACACTCAGCATTATAAGGTAAGGATCAAAGGGTAAAGTGGAGCAATCCAGGGAAAGGAGTAGTGCCTTCCCCTACACCTCGGTGTGGTACCTATTGGAAAGGGAGCCTTCGGGTCACCCTCGACTAAGGTCGCCAATTTTACTTTGTACGAGTTTAAAGTGGGGTTTTTTCAGTGTGGTATGTTCTGCAGTGACGGCTTGTGGTCAGTAGACACAGTCTAGTGCGAAGCCCTGGGACTTGGCAAACAGGTACGCGACTTTGCATGCAGCCGAATGAAAGAGGGTCCTTGCAGTCCTAGCGGTGAAGGCTGAAGTGAGAACGGATTTCACTTAGTGTAACTAAATCAGTCTTTTAGGCCTGCGCGGATTTCGCTTCCTGTCAGAGGCTTCCGGGAACTGCAACATTTTTTTAATTTATTTTATTTTGTTATTTTTTATTTCATTTTTTTTTTCTTTTCTAACTCCCTCAGTTTCAAGTAAATAATAATAATAATAATAATAATAATAATTGTAAGATAAACTCGAGATGACCTGGCCATTGTTAAGCAACATTAACAATACACAGAAGTGCAACAAATGAAGATTATGTCGTGATTGAGATGAAACTATTCTCAACAAAAAGAAATAATTTGCTCACAGTTATATGGTTTCAAGTTTCTTTTCTAACGCAAATAATTTTCAAACAGATCTATTTCATGGGACATAGTTCAGAGTGAAATGGTAACGAAAAAGTGACTGTCCACCCTCCACAGCTCCAGAACTGAAGCCTCACCACTTGATTAAGTCTAATGCTATACCCCGGACATTTTTTTTCTTTTTTGGAAAACGGATCCCTCCCACATCGGCAATTGTTACAATCGGCGCACTTTAAGCCCCGAATATAGGGCGAGTAACTGGCGTTTAAAAGAGTACAACGAACAGCAGATGAAGACTGCAAACTAGCGAAGGCCGTATGAAATTCGACTATAGGCGCACACGGCAACAATTTTCAAAGAAATTTTCGTACTCTTTACTAACATGTCACATTTGATATTATTTGATTTTTTAAAATAATTTCCTTTTTTTTTTTATTTGCTATAGTTTTTGTTTTGTTTTGTTTTCTTTTCTTTTTTTTAAGAAGTGGGCGTGTTTTTTCCGTTTGTTTGCTTTGTTTTATCAAGTAATCAATGTTTCATAAGATAAATTCAAAAAGAAAACTTCACAGCTATTCTGATCTCACCGCTGCATTCTGACGAATATTTCTAAAACTTAAAAGCATTCGCATTTATTTTTATCGGCTAAAATTACAAAAAGATTATAAGCCTGAATTTTGTTTACAAGGAGATATTTTTTATTTTAATTTTCTTCACTTATAAGTAAAAAAAAAAAAAAACAAAACAAAACAAAAACAGACGGAGGGATGAAAGCTATACCTAGCGTGGGGGATGGAATCTACGTGCCTGAAAATAAGGATGATGCTCTCTACCGACTGTGCTAGCAGGAGGTTCTATTTCCCCATTTATCTTAATTAATTAAAGTTTGTCTTCACCGTCTGTTAGAGACTATTTTCCTGATTTTGGCTTCTTTGCTTAATGGCATATCATCCTTGGTTTGGTATGGTTTGGTTTGATTCGTTTTATGGCATATCAACCATTGTTGGTTATTTAATGCCAAATCCTGTTTTACATATATATTAAATATCATCATCATGATGTCGTGTTACTATGCACGGATATCCCTGATCCTCTCTCGCCACCCCTCCTTATCATTCATCGCTTTTAGCAGATCTTCAGGTCAACATCCCGTATCCTCACATAGCTGTTGTATGTATGTTCGAGCTGGTCGTCCTGCTTTTGCTTGGCCATATGCAGAGGTCCATTGGAGTACATCACTGATGAGTTCGTCCTTGCTTCTCCAGCAGTGTCCTACGCGTCTGGCTCGTCTAACTTGTATAGTTTTCGTGATGGAAGGCAAGTGGTCGTACAGCTGGTGTCTTGTGGGGTGTTGCCGCCAAGACTTGTTTAATATTGCTCTCAACATTCTTGTGTAATTGCCGTCTAGCTTCTTCTTCAGCCGTTAGTTAGCGTCCAAGTAGTGCATCCATGTAGCAATATCGATACGACCGCTGCCTGGAAGAAACTGCGCTTCATTTTATCTGTCAGGTCTGATTTTCCTATGATCGAGAGCCTATCGATAACTGTCCATGCTTTCGTTAGTCGCGTGTCGATGTCTTTTTCGGTTGATTCGACGCTGCTTCCTAGGTAGGTGAATTTGTCAACTACTTTCAGAGAGCTTCCGTCTAGTGTGGAAATGTCGCCTGTTTGGTTGTAGCACATATATTCAGTTTTGTGTGCATTGACATGGAGGCCAATGCCTGCGGCGGCCCGTTCCAAACTATGCAGTGGTGTTTCTGCTTGGTTAGGTGTATTCGCCAGTAACGCTATGTCATCGGCGTACTCGGCGTCGTTAATTGTTTTTGCGGGGTACCTTCTGCTTCTTTTCTTTGTCAGCTCGAAGCCATTTTCTCACGTAGTCTAGACAGATGATAGAGAGGTATGGGGCTAGCGTGTCTCATTGTAGTACTCCTGCAACAATGTCGAAGTATTCTGTGTCTCCATCTGGTGAACACACTTTCACTTTGGTGTTTCTGTATAGAATCGTAATTGCTGCTACGGTTTCTTTTGGTAGGCCGTATACTAGTAGGATTTGTTCCATCTTCCCTCTGTGCATGGAATCGAAAGCCTTGGTAAAGTCGACAAATAGTAATGTCGCATGTAGGTTTTTTTGCCCGTACGCCTTCAAGGATTCTACGGATGGTCAATTTTTGTGAGGTTGTCGATCTATTTCTTCGGAAGCCATTTTGGTTTTTCCTGAGGATGTTATCTATTTTGGGTTCTATGCGGTTTCATAGCAGGGCATTGTAGATTTTGGCTGCTATGGATGTAAGTGTTATACCTCGGTAGTTCTTAGCTAATCCGAGGTCGCCCTTTTTAGGGAAAGGAAGGATGCATCTCTTCATCCATCTTTCTATTCTATTTTGATTATAGACTGCGTTGCATTGTCGGAGCAGTCGAATTGTCTGGTCTTCCATACTTCTGGGGGAATCTCGTCAAGCCCTGCAGCTTTCCTATTTTTAATTTTTCTTAGAACCGAGTCGAGATCTTCTTTGGTGAATGGACCTAGTTTAATGTCTAATTGCATACTGATAATTCTGGTGATCGGTTCATTAATTTACTTTCGGTGGGTTTCCTAGTAGATTTTCGAAATGCTGTTTCCACATTTTTACTCTTTCTTGTTGGCTTGCAGCTTTCAATTTTGCTTTGGCTGTACTCTTCCTTCTACTCACTTTGTTTATTGTTTGCCAGGCTATCCTAGATTGCCTATCTTCCACCGAGTCTCTAATCTTATCTATCTGATTTTGTATGTATTCTGTCTGTTCTTTTAGATATATGCCTGCTAATTGATATTGTGCCTTTTCTAGTTTTCGGGCATTAGTGTTTGTTGGGTTCTTCCGATAGCTTTTGGAGGCAGTTTTCACGAGTGCACGTTTTTCTCTAACCGCTAACGTTTCCCAAGGGACTCTATATTTAGTTCTAGGTTTTGTTGGAATACACTTTGATGCCGCCTCGATGTGTGCTTCAACAAAATTCTCATATTCGTCATTTGGGGTACCTTTTTCTGTCTTCTCTTGCAGTGTCTCGAATCTGTATCTTAATTCTAACGCATATTTGTGTCTAATATCTCTGTTGTTAAGTAGGGCCCAGTCATAGTGCTTAGTGGTCGCTGTTCGTGTGTCGTTTTTTCGTAGGCTTAGTCGTAATTTGGCCGTGACTATTCGATGATCGGAGGACACACCCTTGAAAGAGGAGTGTGCCTCGCAATTCATCGCACTATTTTTCTATTTCTTGTTTATAAAGACGTAGTCTTTCTGTGCTTTACTATTGTTCGCGTATGTGTCGGTCCATAATTTTCCCTCCCATTTTTGATAGTTTGTATTGAGGCATGTTAATCTATTTTCTATCATGAAATCAGTTAGATGTTGTCCATTCCTATTTGACGTGTTGTGTCGGCTGTATTTGTTGTTTCTGTTTTTCCCGATTTGGACATTCATATCCCCGCCAATGACTAGCAGGTTGTATTTCGGAATGCTACGCACTTGGGAGGATAGCTCCTCGTAGAAGGTGACTAGTTCGGTTTCTTCACTAACATTGGTAGGGCTGTAGCAGAGGATGATTGTTGCTTTGGGGTTGCCATTAAACGTAGCGGCTATCAACCTAGGTTGTATTCTCTCAATACTATTAAGTGTTTTTAACGCTCTTGGTCCTATAAGCATTCCTACCCCTCCTACCGTGGCATTGACAGAGTTTTTCCATGCTGATACAATGGCTAGCGTCCATCCATTGCCATTTTAGTGATATTTGATATCTTCGGTGTTAGTGCATCGGTGTTCTTGTATGCAGATTATGTCTATCTTATGTGCTATAGCCGATGCAGTTATCTCTGGTATTTGAACTATTCTATTTAGGATTCTAACGTTAAATGTCGCTATTTGTATTGCTTGTTTGCATTTTAGTAGTTTTAGTTTGAACTCTGTAGGTGATTTTTCGAACACTGAGGACAGGGCTCCAACCTCAGCAGGACGCGCCCCTTTTTTACCCGCACGAAGAGCGATGCGGTTTATGTATGTGGTTTGAGTGTGGGTCATGGTTATCTTTCGATGGCTGTGTTTATTCTCATCTATAGAAGCCACTCTTATAGATGAGCAGCAGTAGTTCCCCGATCGAATTGACAATCCTGAGCGTTAAGCCGCAAGACTCGCACGTCCAGGAAAAATTAGGCATTGCGCATTCGCATACCTTCACGTCCATCATGCTGCTTCCCATGTGTACGTGTACGAAAAAAAAGGCCCTCCTTTACCCTAAGTTTTAACTTTAACTAAGTTAAAACTTAAGGCAAAAGAAGCCCCCCCACCCTTTTAGGAGAGGTGGCTTTTCGATTTTGACTTGGGTTGCTTTGTTTTCTTATTAACTGCTATGTGGGTGGGCAAACTGCGACTTCTAAGCATTTAGAAAAGATTCAAAACCTGTTTGCTGTGTATACTAATACATTCGACCAGAGTAATATATTCAATTTGGATTTACTGCAAAACATGTCTTTACATTTAAAATATATTATATTCTTCATTTAAGAACACATAACACAGCGGAGATTTAAGACAGAACTATTTTAAATCAAATATATGCATTTTTTTAAAATGAACAGTTTAGTAGAATAAATTTTACTGACCTCTTTGAAACACTTCTGGAAACGGATGACTTCCAAATTTGCCTTCCATTTTAACAAATGCTCGCTAGAATTATTACTAATTTTACTAGCATTTAAACTATTCCACTATCCTATCACGGTCAGTGGAGGGGGGAAGCAGGGAAGGTACTATCTTTCTTTTAAGGGTTCGTCTTAGCACGTGTTAAGCTACATTTGAGGTGTGTGTTTTTTTTGTAAATTTAGAATTTCGTCGTCTAAAAGTACAGTTTTCCGGAAAATTAGTCACAGAAAAATCATTTTCATTCTTCAGATACACACATTTAAATGATCAAACAGTTCTATTTCTAACAATTCAATTAAGCATAAGCCAACAAAGTAAAATAGCTCAAAGTATTGCTATGTGTCACTAACAATTCACTTAGATCTGTCATTTGTTTACACACAGTTTAATGATCAAATAATTCTACTTCAGACCATTGAACTTCGCATAAGACATTTGTTTGCACTCAGTTTAAATGTCAAACTTCTATTTGAACCATAGATAGGACCCTATCAGGTGCTACCACTCCGGGCCAGAGTATGCATTGGAGTGACGGAAATGAAGGGATACACCGCATTCCTCAAAGCTCTAGCATTACACCAGATAGTTTAATGTTATTTTCAGGACTCTCACTGGGATGGGGTTACCCCTCTGCAGAGATGCAGTCGGCATATTCAACTCCATCCAAGCCGACTGTACCGCATATCATCCAAGATGGTTTATTTAATGTCAAAGACATCTTTGTAGCAGAACAGCTGTAACACAATTTGATCAATAGCTAGGAAGTAAAAGAGGTTTTATACGATCAAAGTCGCTACGTTAGCCAATATGCGACGGAGACGCACCACAAACTAGTTAGTGGTAAATGCTGTTAAGTTCATGACAGCTAAAAGAGTATGTGACTAAAAACGAATTTATTCCATACATTAAGGATTTTGTTACGGCAAATCAACAGTTGACTAACATGCAAGATATACACGAGTATATACGAGACCCCATATATATACACACACACACACACACATTTACACAAACATGCATACGTATGCTCACATATAGATTCACACATATCTAGTTTAATTTTCATAAATAAATATTATTTCATCATGTGATCTGAAAAAAAAATAATTAAAAATTTCATCGCCCAACGTGGGGCTCGAACCCACGACCCCGAGATTAAGAGTCTCGTGCTCTACCGACTGAGCTAGCCGGGCATCTGTCCAGCTCGTGGCAATTATACTATAATAAATTGAATTTTGACACACCCATTTGGCAGTGATTATAGCATCGGACTAAATCTTTAGAGGTCTTCGAAAAAGAAAACTGAAAAGTTGCCATCCTTGCTTCTCAAAGAGTGTAAAACTCTACGCTTAAAAGAACTGATAACCAGTTTATAGAAATATACTACCAGCAAGGATATATATATATATATATATATATATATATATATAGTATTCATCGGTGATCTAACATCACTAGATATCATTTGTCTTCGTCCGGGTGATGGTTTATTAGAACCGAAACGTTACAGCATCGACATTATTTCTCAATAAATCTCTCCCTCTTCTTGAATTACCTCGTTTATCAATTTTTTTCAAAACCATTATTTACTTACATATGCGCGCGTGCACACGCGCGTGCGTGCGTGTGTGTGTGTGTGTGTGTGTGTGTGTGTGTGTTTGCGTGTATATGTATATCAGTCCAAATTTTGAAGATCTAATTCTTGAATAAAGAATATTGGTACTGTAAGGATAAAATTAAAACAACATGAGAAGATATAAAGAAAATCATCAACTTCAAAATTTCATATATTTCGTGATCGCAAATCAAATGTCGACTTATATACGAGATAGACATGACTATACACAATACAATACAACGCACACAAACACACGAAATCATATACATGCATGCACACATTTGCATACACTGCTTGTTTGTTTCCTTTTTTCCTTTTTTTAAATACCCTTCTTTCCTATCTACGAAATCAACCGAAAAAAAAAAAAAAAAAACATTCGCCCAACGTGGGGCTCGAACCCACGACCCCGAGATTAAGAGTCTCGTGCTCTACCGACTGAGCTAGCCGGGCTGCTACCAGAGCCTGCCACTTAGAGACTATTTTTTTACTGGCTGACAATGATGAAAGTAAGCTATTAATAAGTAAGTCAAGTTGGCGACAGTAGTCGAGGGCAACGAGTTTTCGAATAGTAGCCCGGCTAGCTCAGTCGGTAGAGCACGAGACTCTTAATCTCGGGGTCGTGGGTTCGAGCCCCACGTTGGGCGATTCATTTTTTTTTTTTCGGTTGTTTTTATCTATCAAATATAGAAAGAAGACAAAAACAATTAAATAACAGTTAGTAGATGGTTTTGATTCGTCCGACAATTTCCAACGCTTCCTGCTCCCTTAATAAGTCTTTGGGGATCGTTCGAGCCAACCAATTACGACTGGTATCACCATCACTCTTATCTTCCTCAATTTTCTTAGTTCTCTTGCAACGTCAAAGTACTCGTCCCCCCTTTCACTTTTTTCTTCTTCACTCGCAGGTCCACTGGGACGGCAAAGTCGATCATACGGTATTTTTTTTTCTTTTTTTCATTATCACTCGGTCTCGTCTTCTAGCCGGATTAAGTGATCGGTTCGTTGCTCAAAATCCCTGAGAATTTTATGCTTCAAATTCTACTGGAGTATTCTGTTTCATGCTTTTACCATGATTATTATCATAATTTTTATTCTTTTTAGAGTTTTTCACACCAGCATTAACTGGTGGTCTTCACAAGAGTCTAAGTGACAGCAAGAATTCTCAAGTCACTCGGACTGTCCTCAGTATTCTAGGCAATCTTAATATTACTGTAGTTTAGGTGTCTCTACTCGTTCTCTTATTTCCAAGTCCACTGGTCCCTGTATCAAACCTTTGGTGACTCTACCGAGCGCATTAATTACAATTGGTATCACTGTCACCTTCATGTTACATAGTTTTTCATTTCTCTTACAAGATCTAGGTATTTATCTCTCTTTTCGCTTTCTTTCAGTTTTGCCCTGTGGTCAGCCAGAACGGCAAAGTTCATTATTTGGCATGTTTCTTCCTTTTGTCGACTATCACTAGGTCTGGTCGTCTGGTCGAGATTAGGTGATCCGTTTATATCTCAAAATCCCTAAGAAGTTTGTGCATCTCATTTTCTTGAATGGATTCCGGGTTGTGCATATACCATTTGTTCGTATGGTCAAATTCAAACTTCTTGCATAATTCCCTGTGGATCACCTTGCCCACCCAGTCGAGTCTAGCCTTACACTCTTTTTGTGCGACTAAATTGCATTTGCTTCTTCTGTGATTGATCGTTTCGTCTCTATCACCGTATAATTTACATCTGCAATTTCGTTGCGTCTTGTCGATCTTTACTTTAACATTGTCCTTAAAGCGTTGTTTTGAGCGGCTATCAGAAAAGATTCAGTTTCTCTCCTAAGATTTCTCTTTCTTAGCCATGTCTATTATTACCTTTATTATTTAATTTTCAGCAATACTTTCGGTTTCTTAAAATCCTTCACTGGGTCTTTCAACCCGAGCTAAGTGAGGGACGGTTGTTACTATATGTATTTCATTGGCCTTATGAGTAGAGAGTTCTCCAATGGGCCGGGAGACGGGGTTTTAATCCCAGTTCCAGTCATACCAATTTTTGGTATTGGCTAAGGTTGTCCGGTATCTTCTTGATATGTTTATCCACCCCTTTCTTGATTATACCCAGGGCTCTCATGGTTACTGGCACGGTGGTAGTTTTAAAGGGCCACAATTTCAATTATTTTAATACTCCTTAGGAGTTTTTCACACTTGTGTTAGTTGATGGTCTTTCAATAGAATGTGAGTGACTGCAAGTCTCCTCATGCCTCCAGGACTCTTCTCAGTATTCTGACTGATTTTAACAATGCTGTGGTCTGGATGATTTTCATCCTGTTGTCTATTGAAAAATCCTCTTAACGGAGAGTTATGTTTTTCTTTTTTTTTTCTTTTCTTTTTTTTTAAATAATCACAAGATTTCGTCTACTGGCCAGGATTTGGTGATCTATTTGTATCTAAAAAGAGAGTTTTAATCGTCTTATTCACTAGGAAAAATTCTGGTTTGTGTGTATAACATTTACTAGTATTGTAAAATTTGAGTTTCTCGCGTTCTCCACCCAGTCGAGCCGAGGCTTATATTCCTTTTACTATATGTGCGTATTATGTGATTAATCATTTCAACTTTTTCACCACATAACCGATGGAGGTGCCCGTGGTGTAGTCGTTATCGTCGTCGGAAATGGACACGGCGACACGAGTTCAAATTCTGGACGAGACTGATTGCATTTCACATAGCACTAATACCCTTGGGAAAGGTATGAATCCAATTATTCTCCCTCCAGCTATGGGTAAATAGTAGGACAGACTAGGTTCTTCAGTCCTTGGTTAGGCAACTAGTCTAGGAGAAGGAAAACTCTGAATTCAAACCTGTTAAACTCCGCTTAAAAATTGACCTTGTGTCATATCCTGCCCGAGCGGAGGGGTTGGTAAATAGTACCACATAACCGATACTTGTTAATCTGTTGCGTATAATCTATTTTCACTTTAGTATAATTGGTCCTTTGTACGGTTATGAGAAGGGTTTCATTTTTTTCTCAAGGTCTTTTTCCTTTGGTAGAAATGTCCAGATCTTCTATAGTGAGACTTGGGAGCTTGAAATATTCATACATTTGTTTCCTTTCTCATTTCGGTTTACTGAGGGATTTTTTTGTTTCCGCGGGCGGGGGAGGTATACTGGTGTTGTCAGTATTTTTACTGGCTACTTTAATCATATAAAAAAAATGCTTAAATCTTTTTATTTATCATTAAAAAGGATATTTTAAAAATAAACAAAACAATGCGCCCAACGTGGGGCTCGAACCCACGACCCCGAGATTAAGAGTCTCGTGCTCTACCGACTGAGCTAGCCGGGCTGCGGTACATGAGCTGACTGTATAGCGTATTTTATTATAGTTTAGCAAACCATCTGTCGGAGACTATTTTCTTAATGGTAGATACTGGGGAGTCTATGACAGTGATAAGTGTATCGGACTAAAATTTTTGAGTTCATCGAAAATGAAAACTAATAAGTAGACGACTTCGCTTTTCAAATGGTATAAAATTCTACTAGATCTAGTTTTATCATTGAAAAAAACACAGAATGATCAAAAACAAACAAGAAAAAATCATAGATCCATCCATACTTTATTAATAGGTTTGTCAGGATTAAATTCAAACATCATTGATCATTTTGTCACTGCAAATCAACAGTCGACTAATACACAAATATATACGATATGGAGCAATAGAATCTTCATATTTTATTCATAAAATTCATGGCAGTCCCAATCTATCTGAAATACAAAAATAATTGCAACTTGCGGTACTGCTAATCTCCTTTGGAGTTTTCTATCAATCAGTGAAAAATATCCCCCTAAAGAGGAGGCAAAAAAGCACAAAGATATAGAATATGTATTATTGCTACCTTTCCTCACTCAAGGTCTAAGGTGAAGACTCAACGAAGGATTGCAAGAAACCGAAAATAAAGAGGAATTTTCAAAAGTAAATAAATAATAATAATATTAATAATATGACTCGCATAAACTCCTATGGGACTATTGCATACAAACGGATCACCTTATCCGGCCAGAAGACCAGACCTCATAATAATCAACAACAAAAAAGAGAATCTACAAAATTGTAGACTTTGCTGTCCCGGCGGACTACGGAACAAATCAGAAGGAAAGTGAAAAGAAAGATAAGTACCTCGACCTTGCTAGAGAATTAAAAAAAACTGTGGAACATGAAAGTAACGATTGTGCCAACTGTGATTGGTGCGTTAGGCACAGTAACTAAAGGATTATTAAAAGGCCTGGAGGACTTGGAAGTTGGCGAACGGGTAGAGACTATCCAAACGACAGTACTGCTAAGAACGGCCAGAATCCTGAGACGAGTCCTGGAGACCTGAGGAGACTTGCTGTCACTCAAACTCCAGTGAAAGACCATCAGCTGACACTGATGTGAAAAACTCTAAAGGAGTATAAGAATAATAAATGCATAAGGCATTACATCCCAGAGATGACATAGACAGACTATATGTTTCAAGAAAAGAGGAAGGAAGAGGACTTGCCAGCATTGAAGAAAGCGTTGACGCATCGATACGACGACTTGAAGACTATATATAAAAACACGATGGAGGACTCATTACAGCCATCAGAAACGATACTGATAACACGATGGACAATAGAATGACAATACCTAGGAAACTAAAATGGGAAGGAAAGCAACTCTATGGGCGTTTTAAACGACTAATAAAGAACATCTCCCACGACAAAACCTGGACGTAGCTAAGAAAAGGAAACAGAATATCTCCAAATAGCAGTATAAAACAATACTATGAGAACCAATCATATCAAAGCCTGAATAGATAAGACGCAGCAAAATAGCTAATGTAGGCTATGCGGTGAGAGAGACGAAACCATCAATCACATAATAAGCGAATGCAGAACTTTAACGCGGAAGGATTATAAGACTAGACACGACTGGGTGGGCAAGGTGATCCACTGGGAAATATGCAAGAAATTTAAATTTAGCCATACCAACAAATGGTATATGCACAACCCAGGACCTGTCCTAAAAAATGACACACATAAACTCCTATGGAAGTACCCGTGGTGTAATGGTTATCGTCGAAGGAAATGGACACGGTGACACGAGTTCAAATCCTAGGCTGAAGAACCTAGTCTGCCCTACTATTTACCCATAGCTGGAGGGAGAATAATTGGATTTATACCTTTCCCAAGGGTATTAGTGCTATGTGAAATGCAATTAGTCTCGTCCAGGATTTGAACTCGTGTTACCGTGTCCAATTCCTACGACGATGATCATTACACCACGGGCACCTCCACAATTTCAATATAGCTCATCTATGACGACTCTTAATCTAGGAAAATACGTACCTGGTGTAGCCTGAAAGCATTATGTAAGAATAGGTGCCGTCCTCCATATAACAAAGAAAACATCAGGAGTTTAGTATTTATTGAAATATGACCAAGTTTAACGGAAATAATTTTTCAAAATAGAGTAGTAAATATAAACTATAACGGTAATACAGGAACATCTGAAACTAGTTCGGGTACTCGCTTAAGAAATAAGCTATAAAAATAGAGGTTAATGGACTAAGTCAAAACTTGGGTGGGTTTTTTTTTTTGTGCCCCGCTGTTCATGAAAAGTCAATGTGACTGTTTTTGGTTACATCTGTGTCAGGCGCGCAGATAATAAACAACCCCTGGGTCTGGGATAGCCACAATATTCCAGCTATGTTAAAAATGTTAAAGCAAAATACGATAAAACGTGGGACCCAGTCAGCAGGCTTGGGTATCATGATCGGCAAGTGTCCTCCTGGTCGCCAGTATGGGTGACACTGTCGTCATCCTGCAAATGTTGGCTATTCTTTTTCAAGTACACTAATGACGAGTTAAGGAATCACACCATAGTTGGAGTTTTGTAGTAGCAACGCATGATGGCCCTATTTAGATCTTTGGAGTATAAGCATAAGCGGAGTTTGCCGTTGCTCTTGCGCTCATGCACAATGCTGCTAACCCAATCTGTTGGTTCATCGACCCTCTTTAGTATTCCTTGTGATAACCTCTCATCTAGTTTTGCCTTTATTTCCTCCCTCATGTGGATAGGCATTTCCTGGGTGTATGAACTATTGGATGGTAGTTTGGTCAAAGTCATCACCGAAAGCAAGTGAAAAACAGTTTCTGAGTACCATGGACACGCCGGGCTAGATCAGTCGGTAGAGCACGAGACTCTTAATCTCGGGGTCGAGGGTTCGAGCCCCACGTTGGGCGATTCTTAGACTTTTTGCTTTTATTTTTTCGGTTACTTTTATCTATCTGAGATAAAGAGAAGACAAAAAATGAAATAACAGTTAGTAGATGGTTTTCATTCGTCCTACAATTTTCAATTCTTCCAGCTCCCTTACTAAGTCTTTGGGGATTGTTCGAACCAACAAATTACGGCTAGCATCACCATCATTCTCTTTCGATTTTAGGAAATTTTAGAGAACATCAATGCTTTTAATGAAAAGACAGATTCTAATGACCAAAATCTCTTTGAAGACTATACAGCAAAGATTCATTTGGCTACTCTGGTTCGAGACTTGCTATAGCTTTTTGGTTTTTTATATATATATTTATACATTCTGAAATATAGACGTCACGTGACATACTAGAATGTTTGCTTCTAAAGCATTTCCCTTTTTTTTTTTTTTTTGAGGGGATGAAGGTATTTTTATTTATTTATTATTAAATTTATTTTTTTTTTATTATTTATTTTTTAAAATGTTTTATTCTATTTTTATTTCCGTCTGCTCTCAATAGATTCTCACCCACCCACCCCTTAATACGAGTAACGAGTAAGACATTGAAATTGAGGCGGTTCATTTAAACACATCCATTTCATGATTTCGAAATATTTTAGCTGAAAATAATTTTGGGAATTAAAGTCTTCATTTAAGATATAACTGTTCACCAAATGATTTTACGAGTAACGAAAAATCAAAGTTTTTAAATAAAAGACAGACTCTACTGACCCAAATTTCTTCGAAGACCACACAAAACAGATTCGTTTCGATATTATTATTATTATTATTATTATTGTTCACTCCTTTAGAGTTTTTCACATCAGTGTTAAGTGATGGTTTTACACTGGACTTTGAGCGACAGCAAGTCTCCAGGACTCGTCTCAGGATTCTGGCCGTTCTTAGCAATGCTGTCGTTTTGATAGTGTCTACCTGTCCACTAATTTCCAAATCTTCCGGGCCTTTTAATAATCCTTTAGTTATTGTGCCTAACGCACCAATCACAATTGGCACAATCGTTACTTTCATGTTCCCTTGCTTTTCCAATTCTCTAGCAAGGTCGAGGTACTTATCTTTCTTTTCACTTTCCTTCAGATTTATTCAGAGGTCAGCCGGGACAGCAAAGTCGACAATTTTACAAATTTTCTTTTTTTTGTTAATTATTATGAGGTCTGGTCTTCTGGCCGGGATTAGGTGATCCGTTTGTATGTTAAAGTCCCATATGAGTTTATTCGTGTCATTTTCTAGGACAGGTGCTGGGTTGTGCATATACCATTTGTTTGTATGGTCGAATTGAAATTTTCTGCACATTTCCCAGTGGACCACCTTGCCGACCCAGTTGTGTCTCGCCTTATACTCCTTCTGTGCTAATTTGCTGCAATTAGCTTATTATGTGATTGATGGTTTCGTCTCTCACCGCATAGCCTACATTTACTGTTTTGTTGGGTCTCATCTATCTTCGCTTTAATATGATTGGTTCATATGGCGTTGTCCTGTGCTGCTATTAGGAGGGATTCCGTTTCTCTCTTAAAGTTTCCTTTTCTTAGCCAGGTCCAGGTTTTTTGGCATGAGATGTTGTTTATTAGACGTTTAAAGCGGCCATAGAGTTATTTTCCTTCCCATTTTTGTTTCCTCGTCGTTGTCACTATCGTGTTGTCTGAATCGTTTCTGATGGTTGTGATTATTCCTCGTTCGTGTTTTTCTATATAGTCTTCGAGCCGTGGTATGGATGCGTCAACGGTGTCTTCGATGCTGGTAAGTCCTCTTCCTCCCTCTTTTTATTATTATTATTATTATTATTATTATTATTATTATTATTATTATTATTATTATTAATGAATTAATCACTTTAACAAATTACTTTTGAAAATTCCGCTCTTTTTTCGGTTTCTTGCAATCCTTCATTGAGTCTTTAGCTTAGACCTTAGGGTTAGGAAAGGTAGTGATAATATGTATTCTATATATTTGTGCTTTTTTGCCTCTTCTTTAGGGAGATATTTTTCACTGATTGGTAGAACGCTCCAAAGGAGATTAGCAGTTCCGCATGGTGCAATTTTTTTTGTATTTCATATAGATTGGGACTGCCATATATTGTATGAATAAAATATGAAGATTTTATTGCTACATATCGTATGTATATATCTGTGTATTAGTCGATTATTGATATGCAGTGACAAATTTAATCCTGACAAAACAATTACTAAATTATGTGATGGATCATTTTTTCTTTTTTTTGGTTTTTTAATCATTCCGTGTTTTTCAATGATGAAATTAGATCAAGTAGAATTTTACACCACATGAAAAGCAAAGTCGTCTACTTTTCAGTTTTCTTTTTCGATGCATTTATCATTGTCATAGACTCACCAGTATCTATCATTAAAAAAATAGTCTCAAACAGATGATCTAACGATAGTATAATAAAATACGCCGTGAGGTCACAGATTACACGTCAGCCCGGCTAGCTCAGTCGGTAGAGCACGAGACTCTTAATCTCGGGGTCGTGGGTTCGAGCCCCACGTTGGGCGAAATTTTTTTTTTTTATTCTCCTTTCTGTTACTTTTATAGATGATAAATAAAATGATTTTAGCTTTTTTAGAATTGAAATGTTTTTTATATGATTATATGATTGAAATGTTTTTTTTTATATGTTTAAAGCAGCCAGTAAAAATACTGATATAACAAGGATACCTTCACCCCCCGAAAAAAATCTTAGTAAACAGAAATGAGAAAGAAAACAACTGTATGAATATTTCAAGCGCCAAAGGCTCACTATATACCTTTTCCTGTTCAAAATGGGAATAGTTCAATTCAAAATGGAAAAATTATTATAAGTATAAATATAAAAATATTCATAAATTATTTCAGCAATAAAATTGTCAATATTTTATAATACTTATATATACATAAATGTACGTGTATATATATATATATATATTTAGATGTATATATATATATATATATATAGATGTATAAATATATATATATATATATATATATATATATATATATATATATATATAAATTGTGGCCCTTTAAAACTACCACCGAGCCAGTAATCATGGGAGTCCTGGGTATAATCAAGGAAGGGCAGGATAAACATATTAAGAAGATACCGGACAACCTTAGCTAATATGAAATACCAAAAATTGCACTTTGCGGAACTTCTCATGTGCTTAGAAGAATACTATCATTGTATTGTATAGCCACATACAACTAAATAATACATATAAAAATATAAGCGGAAACATAGTCAACAATAATGACGACTTCAATGAACGAACGGACACACTTCTTTAGAAAAATATATCTCTCACACTTTATTCTCAAAAGGGTTGATGTTGGTTGTGTGTGAGAGGTGAGTTGGAGACCGGGACAGACTGCTATATATTGAGCCAAAGTTTTTCTCGCGACCATAGCAGCACTTCTTCCTCATTCTGGCTAGGCTGCTCAAATGTCGATTATTGAGAGCCGCAAGCCCTCAGTCTGTAAGCTGATTCTCACGCTGGCATCTTGTCCCCCAAGCAGACTCCAACTGCAACTGGAATTCAACTGACCCAAGCCATCTATGGCACCTGGTTATATTTTTGTTTGACACCCACCTGCTTTCTGTGGGCGCACGAATCTTCACCGAATTCAACCACGTCCACAGGTCAAGGAGATATTCCCAGATCTTCAACCGGATAAACCTGTTTCGCTGTTCCTCCGCTTATTTACACAGGTGCATTTCTTGATTGACTGTTCGGTCGATGCTCAATATGCTACAATTGTGACAGAAAAATATCACCCCAAAGAGGCAGCAAAAACATTAATATAATAAAAGTTAAAGTAGGCAACCTTAGTCGAGGGCAAACCGAATGTCCCCTTTTCAATAGGTATAACGCCGAAGTGTAAGGGAGGGTGTTACTCAATTCCAAGGATTGCTCAACTTTACCCTTGATCCTTACATTATTGTGCTGAGTGCAAAGCGGCATCAAGTAGCATATTCTGAGTCTTTGGTATGACTCGACCTGGCATTAAACTCCGGTCTCCAAAACCATTGGAGAATGCTCAACTTATTAGGCCAATGGAATACATATAATACCAACCGTCCCTCACTTAGCTCTGGCGTAAAGACCCAGTGAAGGATTTTAAGAAAACAAAAGGATAGCTGGAAATTAAATAATTATAGTTATAATAATAATGGACATGGATGAGAAAGAGAAACCTTTAGAGAGAAACTGAATCTTTTCTGATAGCCGCTCAAAACAACGCTTTAAAGACAATGTTAAAGTAAAGATAGACAAGACGCAACGAAATTGCAGATGTAAATTATGTGGTGATAGAGACGAAACGATCAATCACAGAAGAAGCAAATGCAATTTAGTCGCACTAAAAGAGTCTAAGGCTAGACTCGACTGGGTGGGCAAGGTGATCAACTGGGAATTGTGCAAGAAATTTAGGAGATGACCGTGGTGCAATGGTCATCGTCGTAGGAAATGGACACGGCGACGTGAGTTCAAATTCTGGACGAGACCGATTGCATTTCACAAAGCACTAATACCCTTGGGAAAGGTATGAATCCAATTATTCTCCCTCTAGCTATGGGTAAATAGTAGGGTAGACTAAGTTCTTCAGCGTTGGTGAGGCAACTACTCTAGGAGAAGGAACACTCTGATTTCAAACCTGTTAAACTCCGCTTAAAAGTTGACCTTGTCTCATATCCTGCCCGAATGGAGGGGTTAGTAAATATGGATTGAGCAAGAAGTTTAAATTTGGCTACACGAACAAATGGTATGTGCACAACCCGGAATCCGTTCAAGATTGGATTTTGAGATATAAACGGATCACCTAATCTTGACGAGACGAACTGACCTAGTGATAATCGACAAAAGGAAAAATAAACTGAAAGAAAGAGAAAAGAGTGATAAATACAAAGATCTTGCTAGAGAAATGAAAAAATCTCAAAGAATAAAATTATAATAATAATAATCGTAGTAAAGGCATGAAACAGAATCCATCTTGGAGAATGGGAAGCATAAAATTCTCTAGAATTTTAAGCTACGAACAGATAACTTAATCCGGCTAGAAAACGAGACCGAGTGATAATGAAGAAAAGAAAAAATGACGCATTGTCGATTTTGCCGTCCCAGTGGACCTGCGAGTGAAGATGAAAACAAAAAAGCGAAAAGAGAGACGAGTACTTAGGCGTTGCTAGAGAACTACGAAAGCTGTGGAAGGTGAGAGTGAGGGTGATACCAGTCGTAATTGGTTGGCTCGAACGATCCCCAAAGACTTATTAAGGGAGCAGGAAGCGTTGGAAATTGTCGGACGAATCAAAACCATCTACTAATTGTTATTTCATTGTATTTGTCTTCTTTTTATCTCTGAGAGAAAAAGAAAACAAAAAAAAAAGTTTCGCCCAACGTGGGGCTCGAACCCACGACCCCGAGATTAAGAGTCTCGTGCTCTACCGACTGAGCTAGCCAGGCAGCTGTACAAATAAGCAATCAGAAAGTGATTTATTACAGGCTTAGAATGTTTATTGTAAGACAGTGTTCAAATTTACTGGCATCTACACATATCAATCAATTAGTGTGTACACACACACACACACACATATATATATATATATATATTTATATATATATATATATATATATATATATATATATAAAGAGAGAGAGAGAGGGTGAGAGTCAGCGTCCGAAGACAATGCCCTACCGACTGAGCTAACCGGGACACAGGGAGAAGTGGTATCAGAAGATATCTCTGGCTGAAAAAGAGAAGTGTAATTCAGTGTTCAAATTCATCGGCATCTACACATATATATCTATCAAATTGTATATATATATATATATATATATATATATATATATATAGTCAGCGTCTGAAGACAATGAGTGTGTTACATAGCCATACATGAATACGTGAAACGTACATAGAATGTTCATAACTCATATATAGATAACATAGGAATCCCGAAACACAAAAACACTTACGACTTCTTAGTTCAGGTACGAAACTTTTTATTACCTTTGAGTGAAATGTTTTTTCGACGTAAAGAAAGAGATACACAAATATTCTATGCTGACTTTTCCATCTGCCCCAAACTATGCGCGACACCTGCCGCAAGGCCTCAGCGAGCCCCTAAAGTCAACTGTCTTCCTCGGACGCAAAAATTCAACTCAACTAACTGACTTTTCCCAAATATCAGCGAACGCTTCCGGTCATGACGTCATTCACATCCCCCGGCCATATTTACGATCTGGGGTTTCTATTTTGACATCTCTGAATGACACATCTGCTCCGCGCGGTCGTGAACACCTGCGCTCATGTTGCACCGAACTAACCGATGCGCTTAGCGAAAGGTTCTCAGCCTAACTAAACCGAAAGGCAAGATATATAAAACGAAATCCCTCTGCCATTTTATTACAAATGAGGAATATTCGGATATAGACTGTTATATTTTGACCTTCGACCCGGCCCAAAAATACTATTCCAAGGTGATGCACCGGAAGGAAGTGACACATTCCAATGGCCAGTAATCGAAAGAGATCGCGTGGGCGGATTAAGGCTTATAATATGGGACAAGGTGAAGGTCCCATTGTGCCACTACAGTGATGCACCGGAAGAGAGTAACCTCTGAACTGCATGACAGTTATTTCCGCTTGATGACGATTAAACATTCGATTTCAAAGATCCAGTGGGCGATCGTGTGGGCGTTGAGTTATTATTTAACTCAGTTGAGTTTGGGTCCCAGAGCATTTGCCAGTAGAATTCCAGACAGCTAGAGACCAGATGTGGTAGGGAAGCCACGCCCGACCGAAGGGGCCCTCGGAAAACCCCCGATGGAGTGGACCCCAACATCAAGAGAACAAGAAAGACACAACGTGACGGTCATAACAGTGGGGTCAAAATATGAAGTTTATGTTCGGTCTCCAGCACCCTCTCACATGCAAACCTTGAACAACCCTTTCGAACGCTTGCAATAAAGTGAGAGGTAAAATATAATTGTAAAGAAGTCTTCTTGTGTCTTCCTTCTTGCGTCTTTATCATGCGTCGTTTATTACTGCGTCTGTTATCATTGCGTCGGTATGTATCCAGTATATATAGGTATGCAACATATGCTATATATGTCAATATCCTAAAGAATTTTGTGCATCTCATTTTCTTGAACGAATTCCGGGTTGTGCATTTACAATTTGTTCTTATGGTCAAATTTTTATGGGGTATCCTTGTATTATCAGTATTGTTACTGGCTGCTTTAATCATATAAAAAACTTTTCAATTCTAAAAAAGCTTCAGTCTTTTTATTTATTATCTATAAAAGTAACAAAAAGGAGAATTAAAAAAAAAAAAAAGATTCGCCTAACGTGGAACTCGAAACCAAGACCCCGAGATATAGAGTCTCATGCGCTACCGTCTAAGCTAGACAAGCTGTCGTACGCCGGATTTGAAAACGTCGTCGTAGTAAAATCATCTGTCGGCCAGTATTTTCTTAATGATAGATACTGGGGAGTCTAAGACAGTGATAAATGTATCGGACTAAAATTTTTGAGTTCATCGAAAAGGAAAACTAAAAAGTAGGTGACTTTGCTTTTCAAATGGTATAAAATTCTACTAATTTTATCATTGAAATTAAAAAACACTGACTGATAAATAAACAAACAAAAAAAAACATTGACCCATCCATACTTTAGTAATAGTTTTGTTAGAATGAAATTCAAACATCATTGATAATTTTGTTACTGCAAATCAAGAGTCGACTAATACACAAATATATACGATATGTAGCAATAAAATCTTCATATTTTATTCATAAAATATATGGCAGTCCCAATCAATCTGAAATACAAAAAAATATTGCGCTATGTGGAACTGCTAATCTCCTTTGAAGCTTTTTACCAATGAGTGAAATATATCTCCCTAAAGAAGAGGCAAAAAAAGCACAAATAAACAGAATACATATTATCGCTACCTTTCCTCACCCAAGGTCTAAGGTAAAGACTTAATGAAGGATTGCAAGAAACCGAAAATAAGGCGGAATAAATTAATTAAGTGATTAATTCATTGTTAATAATAATAATAATAATAATAATAACGAAACGAATCTTTCCTGTGTGGTCTTCGGAGAAATTTGGGTCAATAGAGTCTGTCTTTTATTCAAAAACATTGATTTTTAGTTACTCGTAAAAATTTTGGTCAACAGTTATATTTTAAATGAAGACTTTTTAATTTCCAAAATTATTTTCAGCTAAACTATTTCGAAATCACGAAATAGATTGGTTTAAATTAACCGCCTCAATTTCTATGTCTTACTCGTTGCTAGTATCAAGGGGTGGGTGGGTGAGAATCTATGAAAGAGCGGATGGAAATAAAAATAGAAAAGAATATTATTTTTGAAAATAAATAAATGAATGAATAAGTAAATATAAATACCTTTCTCTCCACCAAAACATAAGGGAAATGCTTGAGAGGCAATCATTCTAAAATGTCACGTGACGTCGACATTTTAGAATGTATAGATATATATTTTTAAAAAATACCAAAAATCTATAGCAAGTCTCGAACCAGAGTAGCCAAACGAATCTTTGCTATGTGGTCTTCAAAGACATTTGGGTCAGTTGAATCCGTCTTTTATTTAAAAACATTGATTTTTCGTTACTCATAAAATCTTTTTGTATATTATACTGTAAATGAAGACTTTTTCATTCCTAAAATTATTTTCAGCTAAACCCTTTCGAAATCATGAAATAGATCTGTTTAAATTTACCGCCTCAATTTCTATATAGCTCATCTATGACGACTCTTAATCTAGGAAAATACGTACCTGATGTAGCCTGAAAGTATTATGTAAGAACAGGTGCCGTCCTTCATATAACAGAGAAAACATCAGGAGTTTAGTATTTATTGAAATATGACCAAGTGTAACGGAAATAAAGTTTCAAGATAGGTTAGTATATATAAACTATAACGGTAATACAGGAACACCTGAAGCTAGTTGGAGGTCACTATATAGAATTTCACGAGCCTCCATTCACCCTTGTAGGCACAATGAATTTGTATAGATCTGTGCTGTGGTATATTAGATCCGTTGTATGCCGTAAGTACTGCTGCTTCTTTCTGTGTTGTGCCAGGACGTGGTCGTCCATTCCGGTCTACATGTTCTGGAAACATTTGCTGGAAGGTGCGTAAGAGGAGTGTATTTCCCTCTGCGCCTATGTCCACTTTGACTTTTTATTCGTGGTCACCTTTCCTGTTAGGTCATATAATGTCCAATGAGGCGAATGCCTCTATGCGAGAGCACTGTTTTCCGCTGTCGTCCATTGAATAAAACGACATTTTCTCAAACTCGTCCGCTACCTGATCCTGAACGTTGATAGAGTTCTGAAGGTTTTTGTGCGCATACTATACAGGCGTGAATTTTTTTGATTTGGTAGACCTATTTGTCTGTGGCTGCCTGTCTGTTTTTTTCTTAAGTCTTTTGTTGTGGCACATCCTTGCCCAGGGGTTCTTGCGTACACATGCTGAGCACGTGCTGCCTCGAGCAGGGTAGTTCCCATTTTTATGGTTAAGTTCAAATTTGCCACAGTTATCTGTGTCCTCAAGTGTGTGCTTTATTGCACTTATTTATTGTCGCATTTCCCTTATTGCTCGTTCATTTGTCTCACGTAGTTAATTAATTAAAGCCTCGTAACTTCTACACGGGTTGAGTACTTCTGACATGGACATAGTCTTGTTTTTGCTGAGAAGCTCTTTTTGTAGTCCTGGGGATTTTATTCCGGCAATAATGTGGTCAGTTATTCTTTCTTCCATCTCATGCTTGTCCCTGAACTTGCATTTTTATGCCTGAGGCCTCCATCTAGCCAGAAAATCGTCAATGATCTCTGTTTCTTTCTGCGAGTAATTTTGTAATTAAAAGTGTGCAATCAAAAAGTTAAATTGTGGCTCTATTTGTTCTCGAAAATTTGCCCAAATCACCGCTGTGTTTTGTCTGTCGGCATCGTTTCCGAATGACCATGAGTTATATCGTCTAAAAACTTCTTTTACCGATAATAGAAGAATGTGGTCCACTTATTTGTTTTCTGCAATGCCCTTCACGGAGAAGAATAAATTTATCGTTAGACATTATTGTTTTTTTTAACACTACAAGCACTTGAAAAAGAAGTTCGAGACAACTTACAGTTCTAGCAAAAAAATTCCAATATGGCGTCTTTTTTTTTAAACGGACGTGGAGCTTCCTTTTTTCCAAAAGCAGGTAAGGAGAATAAAATGTTCACAGACTTTAGAACTTCTCTCCTGTTGTCTTCTTATATTCCGTGTAATATTCCAGGTTTTTCTTTTACCGCTGCCACCATGTTATAGTTTTTTGTTTGTCGGAATATAAGAAAGGCGATAAATGACGACGAGGCATGTTTGGCTTGTAAGCGCAACGCTCTATATACCGTGTGTATATATTGACGAGGCCCACTATTTATTTGAATAAGAGAAGTAACTGCTTCTTCCAAGGGAAGGTAACTCAGATCATGACAGTTGAAAAATTTATCTATTAACAAAAGGAAAAACTTGCCTATATTTATATTTGAAAGTTTACAGAAAAAGAGGTTAAACCAGATTATCTCTCTTTTCCTACGTTTAGTTATTATTATTATTAGAATTTACTATTATTGTCACTATTTTCAAGTCTATAATTACAACTATCATTACAACTTCGGTTATTGCTACTGCCACTGCTATTGTTTATGTTGCTGAGTTCAGTAACTTTATTGTTTATTAAGTTGTTCTAAGCACGTGAGAAGTTCCGCAAAGTGCAATTTTTGGTATGTCATATTGGCTAAGGTTGTCCGGTATCTTTTTAATATGTTTATCCTGCCCTTCCTTGATTATACCCAGGACTCCTACGATTACTGGCACGGTGGTAGTTTTAAAGGGCCACAATGTCAATTATTACAATACTCCTTGCGAGTGTTACACACCTGCGTTAGTTGATGGTCTTTCAATAGAATCTGAGTGACTGCAAGTCTCCTCATGCCTCCAGGATTCTTCTCAGTATTCTGGCTGATTTTAACAATGCTGTGGTCTAGATGATTTTGATTCTTTCTTCGATTTCCAAATCTTCCTGACACTTTACCTAGTGAACCTATTACTACTGGTATCATCATTAACTGCTTGTTCAACAGCTTTCTTATTTCTCTGGAAAGGTCCGACTACTTGCCTCCCTTTTCGTTTCACGTGTGATTGTGTTGTTTTGTGTATACTCGTGTATATTTCGTACATAAGTCGACTGTTGATTTGCAATCACAACATGTATGGAATAAATTTCGAAATTAACTGTTTTCATTAGTTCTTCTCATAATGTCTGAATTTCAACTTTACAAAACAATTACTCAAATATGGATCAATATCAGTATTTTGGCTCTATATTACAACTTCAAAATATAGCATATACACGACTATACATATATATATATATATATATAGAGAGAGAGAGAGAGATGTATGTATGTATACAAATAAATTTTAAGTCCAACACAATTATCGCTGTCTTAATCTCATCCTACCAATCAAACAGTCTCTGAAATTTAGTCAAGTGAAGCTGCCCGGGTAGCTCAGGTGATGGTGTACGCGACTCCTGATGTCGTAGTCGTGGTTTCTTCGACTGATTAAAAAAAAAGAATTTTAAAAACATAGAAGCGAAACAAGAAGTTAAAAGATGGTCTCGATTCTTTCACTGATCCACAGTTACCCCCACACACACCAATTTTTCCACATCTGTAGTGATCATGCAATGATCCCAATGTACTCTTGGTATCTCCATCCCATTAATATTTCACGATTATGTTTCCTTTTAAATTCGTTTTTACCTTGTTCCGCTGAAACGGAAATATGTACTCGTTGACGAGTACCCTTTTTTTGTACTTTTTTTTTTGTTAATTAGCACTCGGTCTAGTCTTCTGGCCAGGATTGGATGGTTCATCTTTTCCTTAAAGTCCCAAAGAAATTAATGGGTCTCAGGTTCTAAAACATATTCTGGTTGGTTCATATACAATTTGTTTGTATATGAAAACTGTAATCTCAGTAGATTAACTTTCCCATCGAGTCGTAACTAGTTTAGTATTCCTTTTTTTACCAGTTTGCTACATTTTCATCAAATTAACTATTTCATATCTCTTACGACATGAATTTCATTGCAACTCTTCTGCGTAAGATCAATGTGGCTGAGCTATGTCCAGGTCATCTCGGGTGCAATTTGAAGTATCCATGCAGTTGTTTTGATTCCCATTATTATAATTATTATTATTTCCTACCTTGTGATTCTTCATACCACCTTTTGCTGGTGGTCTTTCATTGGAGTCTGAGTGAAAGCAAATTTCCTCGTGTCTCCTGGATTATTCACAGTATTCTGACTGCGGTTGTCTGGGTGGTCTCGATTCGTCTTGTCATATCCCACCCTTTCAATCCCCTTTCCCCTTTCCAAGCACTGAGGTGGGGGTCGTTCCAATCCTGCTTATTACAATTGGTATAACCGTTGCCCTAATGTTCCCCAATATTCTTAGTTATTTGGCAAGAATCAAAAACATGTCTCTCTTTTCACTTTCTTTGGAAAATCCTCTAAACGGCAATTTATCTTTTTCATTTCTTTCATTTTTTTCTTTTTGTTAATCATCACAAAATTTGGTCGACTGGGGTATCTTTGCATCATCAGTTTGTTACTGGCTGCTCTAATCATATAAAAAAACATTTCAATCCTAAAAAACGAATTTGTTTAAATTAACCGCCTCAATTTCTATGTCTGACTTGTTACTAGAATGAAGGGGTGAGTTACTGACTACTTTAATCATATAAGAAAACTTTTTAATTCTAAATAAGCTTAAATCTTTTTATCTATCATCTATAAAAGTAACAAAAAGGAGAATTTAAAAAAAAAAAAGATTCGCCCAACGTGGGGCTCGAACCCACGACCCCGAGATTAAGAGTCTCGTGCTCTACCGACTGAGCTAGCCGGGCTGATGCCCTGGGTCATACCTTACGGCGTCTTTTATTGTACTTTCGCAAGACCATCTGTTGGAGACTCTTTTTTTAATGGTAGATACTG
>CAUZXS010005498.1:0-40000 GCA_963585895.1 Sepioteuthis lessoniana | reverse complement strand
TGGCCGTTCTTAGCAATGTTGTCGTTTGGATAGTCTCTACCCATCCACCAATTTCCAAATCTTCCAGGCCTTTTAATAATCCTTTAGTTATTGTGCCTAACGCACCAATCACAATTGGCACAATCGTTACTTTCATGTTCCACTGCTTTTTCAATTCTCTAGCAAGGTCGAGGTACTTATCTTTCTTTTTACTTTCCTTCAGATTTATTGTGTGGTCAGCCAGGACAGCAAAGTCGACAATTTTACAAATTTTTTTTTTTTGTTGTTGATTATTATGAGGTCTGGTCTTCTGGCCAGGATTAGGTGATCCGTTTGTATGTTAAAGTCCCATATGAGTTTATTCGTGTCTTTTTCTAGGACAGGTGCTGGGTTGTGCATATACCATTTGTTTGTATGGTCGAATTGAAATTTCCTGCACATTTCCCAGTGGACAACCTTGTCGACTTAGTGGTGTCACGCCTTATACTCCTTCTGTGCTAATTTGCTGCAATTAGCTTATTATGTGATTGATGGTTTCGTCTCTCACCGCATAGCCTACATTTACTGTTTTGTTGGGTCTCATCTATCTTCGCTTTAATATGATTGGTTCATATGGCGTTGTCCTGTGCTGCTATTAGGAGGGATTCCGTTTCTCTCTTAAAGTTTCCTTTTCTTAGCCAGGTCCAGATTTTTTGGCGTGAGATGTTGTTTATTAGACGTTTAAAGCGGTCATAGAGTTGTTTTCCTTCCCATTTTTGTTTCCTAGTCGTTGTCAGTCTATCGTGTTGTCGGAATCGTTTCTGATGGTTGTGATTATTCCTCGTTCGTGTTTTTCTATGTAGTCTTCGAGCCGTGGTATGGATGCGTCAACGGTGTCTTTGATGCAGGTAAGTCCTCTTCCTCCCTCTTTTTATTATTATTATTATTATTATTAATGAATTAATCACTTTAACAAATTACTTTTGAAAATTCCGCTCTTTTTTCGGTTTCTTGCAATCCTTCATTGAGTCTTTAGCTTAGACTTTAGGGTTAGGAAAGGTAGTGATAATATGTATTCTATATATTTGTGCTTTTTTGCCTCTTCTTTAGGGAGATATTTTTCACTGATTGGTAGAACGCTCCAAAGGAGATTAGCAGTTCCGCATGGTGCAATTTTTTTTGTACTTCAGATAGATTGGGACTGCCATATATTGTATGAATAAAATATGAAGATTTTATTGCTACATATCGTATATATTTGTGTATTAGTCAATTATTGGTATGCAGTGACAAAATTATCAATGATGTTTGAATTTAATCCTGACAAAACTATTACTAAAGTATTTGATGGATCATTTTTTTTTGTTTTTTAATCGTTCCGTGTTTTTCAATGATAAAACTAGATCAAGTAGAATTTTACACCACTTGGAAAGTAAAGTCGTCAACTTTTCAGTTTTCGTTTTCGATGCCTTTATCATTGTCATAGACTCCCCAGTATCAACCATTAAAAAACAGTCTCAAATATATGGTCTTGCGAAAGTATAATAAAATGCGCCGTAAGGTCGATGAGCACACGTCAGCCCGGCTAGCTCAGCCGGTAGAGCACGAGACTCTTAATCTCGGGGTCGTGGGTTCGAGCCCCACGGTGGGCGAATCTTTTTTTTTAAATTCTCCTTTTTGTTACTTTTATGGATGATAAATAAAATGATTTTAGCTTTTTTAGAATTGAAATGTTTTTTTATATGATTAAAGCAGCCAGTAAAAATACTGATAATACAAGGATACCTTCACCCCCACCCCCAAAAAAACCTTAGTAAACAGAAATGAGATGGAAAACAAGTGTATGAATATTTCAAACGCCAAAATCTCATTATATACCTTTTCCAGTTCAAAATGTGAGTAGTTCAGTTCAAAATGGGAATAGTTCAATTCAAAATGGAAAAATTATTATAAGTATAAATATAAAAATATTTTATAAATTATTTTAGCAATAAAATTGTTAACATTTTATAATACTTATATATACATAAATGTACGTGTGTGTGTGTGTATATATATATATATATATATATATATATATACGTGGATCAGTGGAAGAATCGAGACCATCTTTTAACTTCTTGTTTCGCTTCTATGTTTTTAATATTCTTCTTTTTTGAATCAGTCGAAGAAACCACGACTTCGAGATTATAAGACGCGTACACCATCGCCTGAGCTACCCGGGCGGCTTCACTTGACTAAATTTCAGAGACTATTTGATTAGTATGATGAGATTAAGACAGCGATAATTGTGTTGGATTTAAATTTTATTCGTATATATATATATATATATATATATATATTCGTGTATTTGCCATATTTTGAAGATGTAATATAGAGCCAAAATACTGATATTGATCCATATTTGAGTAATTGTTATGTAAAGTTGAAATTCAGTCATTATGAGAGGAACTAATGAAAACAATTAATCTCGAAATTTATTCCATACATGTTGTGATCGCAAATCAACAGTCGACTTATGTACGAAATATACACGACTATACACAAAACAACACAATCACACGAGAAAATCAAAGAACACGAAAAGAGAGACAAGTTCTTGGACCTTACCGGAGAAATAAGAAAGCTGTTGAACAAGCGGTTAATAATGATACCAGTAGTAATAGGCTCGCTTGGTAAAGAGAGTGGAAGAGTTGAAAATCGGAGAAATAATAAAAATCATCTAGACCACAGCATTGTTAAAATTAGCCACAATACTAAGAAGAGTCCTGGAGACTTGCAGTCACTCAGATTAAAACCACCACCGTGCCAGTAATCATGGGGGTCCTGGATATAATCAAGAAAGGGCACGATAAACATATTAAGAAGATACCGGACAACCTTAGCTAATATGAAATACCAAAAATTGCACTTTGCGGAACTTCTCATGTGCTTAGAAGAATACTATCATTGTATTGTATAGCCACATACAACTAAATAATACATATAAAAATATAAGCGGAAACATAGTCAACAATAATGACGACTTCAATGAACGAACGGACACACTTCTTTAGAAAAATATATCTCTCACACTTTATTCTCAAAAGGGTTGATGTTGGTTGTGTGTGAGAGGTGAGTTGGAGACGGGGACAGACTGCTATATATTGAGCCAAAGTTTTTCTCGCGACCATAGCAGCACTTCTTCCTCATTCTGGCTGGGCTGCTCAAATGTCGATTATTGAGAGCCGCAAGCCCTCAGTCTGTAAGCTGATTCTCACGCTGGCATCTTGTCCCCCAAACAGACTCCAACTGCAACTGGAATTCAACTGACCCAAGCCATCTATGGCACCTGGTTATATTTTTGTTTGACACCCACCTACTTTCTGTGGGCGTAGGAATCTGCACCAAATTCAACCACGTCCACAGGTCAAGGAGATATTCCGACATCTTCGACCGGATGCAGCTGTTTTGCTGTTCTTACGCTTATTTACACAGGTGTATTTCTTGATTGAAGGTTCGGTCGATGCTCAATATGCTACAATTGTGACAGAAAAATATCACCCCAAAGAGGCAGCAAAAACATTAATATAATAAAAGTTAAAGTAGGCAACCTTCGTCGAGGGCAACCCGAATGTCCCCTTTTCAATAGGTATAACGCCGAAGTGTAGGGGAGGGTACTACTCCATCCCAGGATTGCTCAACTTTACCCTTGATCCTCATATTATTGTGCTGAGTGCTATGCAAAGCGGCATCAAGTAGTATATTCTAAGTTTTTGGTATGACTCGACCTGGGATCAAACCCCGGTCTCCAGAAGTATTGGAGAACGCTCTACTCATTAGGCCAATGGAATACTCATGATAACAACCGACCCTCATCTTGCTCTGGCGTAAAGACACAATGAAGGATTTTAAGAAACCAAAAGTATAGTTGAAAATTAAATAGTAATAGTAATAATAATGGACATGGATGAGAAAGAGAAACCTTTAGAGAGAAACTGAATCTTTTCTGATAGCCGCTCAAAACAACGCTTTAAAGACAATGTTAAAGTAAAGATCGACAAGACGCAACGAAATTGCAGATGTAAATTATGTGGTGATAGAGACGAAACGATCAATCACAGAAAAAGATAATGCTGTAAATTAGCACAAAAAGAGTGTAAAACCAGATTCGACTGGGTGGGCAAGGTGATCAACTGGGAATTGTGCAAGAAATTTAGGAGATACCCGTGGTGCAATGGTCATCGTCGTAGTAAATGGACACGGCGACGTGAGTTCAAATTCTGGACGAGACCGATTGCATTTCACAAAGCACTAATACAATTGGGAAAGGTATGAATCCAATTATTCTCCCTCAAGCTATGGGTAAATAGTAGAGCAGACTAGGTTCTTCAGCGTTGATGAGGCGACTAGTCTAGGAGATAGAAAATTCTGATTTCAAACCTTTTAAACTCCGCTTAAAAGTTGACTTTGTGTAATATCCTGCCCAAGCAGTGGAGTTTGTAAATATGGATTTTGCAAGAAGTTAGAATTTGACCATAAGAACAAATGGTATACGCACAACCCGGAATCCGTTCAAAATAATGAGATGCATAAAATTCTTTGGGATTTTGAGATATAAACAAATCACCTAATCTCGACCAGACGAACAGACCTGGTGAGAGAAAGCTGTGGAAGATTGAGAGGGATGGTGATACCAGTCGTAATTGGTTGGTTCGAACGATCCCCAAAGACTTACAAAGGAGCTGGAAGCGTTGGAAATTGTAGGACGAATGAAAACCATCTACTGACTGTTATTTCATTGTTTTTGTCTTCTTTTTATTTCTGATAGATAAAGATAACCAAAAAAAAAATGTCATCGCCCAACGTGGGGCTCGAACCCACGACCCCGAGATTAAGAGTCTCGTGCTCTACCGACTGAGCTAGCCGGGCTGCTGCGCGAAAGCATTATTTTTTTCTTTCTATAAAAAATATATATATTATAAGTAAAAATGTAAATGTTTTTTACTAACCGATAATCTCAAGTTTTATAGCAGTAATTGGTTTTAAACTTTCAGTGAGTATTTTATTCAAATTCAGGAGTGTTTTTTTATACTTACTATCCAAAAATATTACAATAATTAAAATAAATATTTTTAATGAGTCGTTTTTCTCCGACAACAGCCGAACACGAAAAAATAACTTCCGTTTAACAAGTATTTTACACGTGACTTTTTTTTTTCCTTAGTAATTTCTTTCTTTTTCGGTTGACTTAAACAGAGACACGAAACTTTAAACCATACTTCGTTGGTTCAGAAGTAAGTAAATTTTTTTTTATTCCAACGAATTGTTTACAAAATATTTTTGCTTAGTCACTTTTCTTTCTTTTTCGGTTGACTTATTTTCTTTTTTCCATATGACATTTTTTCATCTTAAAGTTCAACGAAAGACATCTACATAAATAAAAATGTAAATGTTTCTTACTAACCGATAATCTCGAGTTTTATAGCAGTAATTAGTTTTACAATTTCAGAGAGTATTTTATTCGAATTCAGGAGTGTTTTTATATACTTACTAGCTGTACCCGGCCACGCGTTGCTGTGGCTCAGTTTGTTTAAATGGAAAAAAAAAGAAAATGCATGTTTCTAATATGTATAATTTTCAAATACTTGGATAATAAGTATATAAAAACACTCCTGAATTCGAATGGCATAAAATTGGAGATTATCGGTTAGTAACAAACATTTACATTTTTATTTGTAACCCAATTATTGGAAAATTAAACATATTGGAAACATGCATTTTCTTTTCTTTTTTTTTTTTCCATTTAAACAAACTGAGCCACATCAACGTGTGGCCGGGTGGAGCTAGAATATATATATATATATATATATATACATATATATATATATGTGTGTGTGTGTGTGTGTGTGTGTGTGTGTGTGTGTGTGTGTGTGTGTGTATCAGTAATATCTAGTCAGCGTCTGAAGACAATGAATGAGGATTATTCACATGTGGACTATATGAGGAGTTTCATACAAACCAATGGGAGAGTTCAACACCAAATTAAACGTGTTGAGTCATCTGATGAGACGAAGAGTATAATGATATTCTTCACCAAAATAAATTTATAATGTCATTTTAACCAGGTTTGAGTTTTCTTATAATTGCAATCTATCTATATATATATACGTAATTAAAAAAAGTCACAAAATCGTCATTTAGCCATTATGAATTTATTTCTATAAGAGAAACAGCTTCTTCAGATAGCAATCACACAATGCAGAGAAAACCTTTTGAAATATTTTTTCAAAGAACTTTTAACTCTTTGTAAGTTTTTAATTAATTAATCAATTTGACTCAACTTTAAATTATCTAACAATACTTTTAAACCATTTAGCAAAGATAACCAAACGCCAGCTTATATTAATGTCAACATCACCCCCCCCAGTTAAATAATCATACATATATCAATTGCAATTAATATAAGGATGAATAAAATATATTCCAATAAAGAGATTTTGATGAAAATAATAGGATCTATAATGATGTCCCAGAAAAAGTCAATTCCAGCAGAGGCTAAAATACCAGGAACAACTTTTAAACAATGAAGTTATTGAACTCAGCAACTTAAATAATATCAGTGGCAGTAGCAATAACAGAAGTATTAATGAGAGTTGTAATTATAGACTTGAAAATAGTGACAATAATAGTAATTCTAATAATAATAATAACTAAACGTAGGAAAAGAGAGATAATCTGGTTTAACCTCTTTATCTGTAAACTTTCAAATATAAATATAGGCAAGTTCTTCCTTATGTTAATAGATAAATTTTTCAACTGTCATGATCTGAGTTACCTTCCCTTGGAAGAAGCAGTCACTTCTCTTGTTCAAATAAATAGTGCGCCTCGTCAATATACATACACAGTGTATAGAGCATTGCGCTTACTAGCTAAACATACCTCGTCTTTGTCTTCGCCTTTCTTATATTCCTCCAAACAAAAAACTATAACATGGTGGCAGCGGTAAAGGATAACTTGGAATCTTACACGGAATGTAAAAAGACAACAGGAGAGTAGTTCTAAAGTCTGGTAATATTTTATTCTTCTTACCGGCTTTTGCGAAACAGAAAGTACAACTTGCGTTTAAAAAAACGCCGTAATGGAATTTTTTTAGCAACAACCGTAAGTTGTCTCGAACTTCTTTTTCAAATGCTTTTAGTGTTTAAGAAACAATAACAATAATGTCTAACCATACATGTGAAACTTTTATGTGCTGGAAAACGCCAAATTTGGCAGAATCTCAGAAATCTTTCGAGCAACAGTGTGAGTTATTCTTCTCCGTGAAGGGCATTGCAGAAAACAAACAAGTGGACCACATCCTTTTCTAATCAGGAAAAGAAGGCCGAAGACGATATAACTCATGGTCATTCGGAAACGATGCCAACAGACAAAACACAGCGGAGATTTGGGCAAAGTTTCGAGAACAAATTAAGCCACAATTTAGCTTTTGGATTGCACACTTTTGCTTACAAAATTACTCGCAGAAAGAAACAGAACATTGACGATTTTCTGGCGCTATGTAGGCTTCAGGCGCAAAAATGCAAGTTCAGAGACGAACGTGAGATGGAAGAAAGAATAATTGACCAGATTATTGCTGGAACAAAATTCCCAGAATTACAAAAACAGCTTCTCAGCAAAAACGAGACTATGTCCATGTCAGAAGTACTCGACACGTGTAGAAGTTATGAGGCTTCAATTAACTACATGAGACAAATGGACGAGTTACAAGGGAAATGCCACAACCAAATAAGTGCAATAAAGCGGAGACTTGAGGACACAGACAACTGTGGCAAATGTGGAATTACCCATAAAAATGGGAACTGCCCTGCTCGAGGCAGCATGTACTCACCATGTGTACGCTAGAACCCCTGGGCTAGGATGTCCCACAACAAAAGTGGACATAGGCGCAGAGGAAAATACACTCCTCTTACGCACATTCCAGCAAATGTTTCCAGAACATGTAGACCGGAATGGACGACCACGTCCTGGCACACCACGGAAAGAATCACCAGTACTAACGACATACAACGGATCTAATATACCACAGCACGGATCTATTCAAATTCATTGTGGTTACAAGAATGAATGGAGGCTCGTGAAATGCTATATAGTCACTTCCAGTGGACCCACCATACTAGGTTTATCCGTCCTTCAGACTTAAGACTGGTTATCCTACACTGTTCCATTCAGAGAACAAAGTGGGCCCCAACCAATCATGAGACAAATACCCTAGTTACTCCATCAGACAATACACCAATCACATAAACGAAAGACCTAATTGAAGCATATCTGTATCAATTTGATCGAACAGGCAAATTTGCAGAGGAATACCACATCGTACTTTGACCAAACAATATCCAATAGTTTATGTACCCAGGAAATGCCCATCCATATGAGGGACGAAGAAAAGGCAAAACTAGATGAGATGGTATCACAAGGAATAATAAAGAAGGTCGATGAACCAACAGATTAGGTTAGCAGCATTGTGTCTGTGCACACGAGCAACAGCAAACTCCACCTATGCTTAGCCCCCAAATATCTAAATAAGGCCATCATCCATTTCCAGTACAAAACTCCAACTATAGTGTGATTCCTTAACTCGTCAATAGTGTACCTGAAAAAAGAGAACAGCCAAAATTTGCAGGATGACGACAGGGTCTCCCATGTTGGCTATTAGGAGAACACCTGCCGATCATGATATTCAAGCCTATTGTCTGGGTCCCACGTTTTGTCATATTTTATTTCAACATTTTTATAATGGGTGGTATATTGTAGCCATACCAGACCAAGGGGTTGTTTATTATCTGAGCGCCTGACACAGATGTAACCAAAAACACTCACAGTGACTGTTCATGAACAGCGGGGCACAAAAAAAACCCACCTAAGTTTTTACTTAGTCTATTAACCTCTATTTTTATAGCTTATTTCTTAACTGAGTACCCGAACTAGATTCAGGTGTTCCTGTATTACCGTTATGGTTTATATTTACTACCTTATTTTGAAACTTTATTTCCGTTAAAGTTGGTCATATTTCAATAAATACTAAACTCCTGATGTTTTCTCTGTTATATGAAGGATGGTAACTGTTCTTACATAATACTTTCAGGCTACATAAGGTACGTATTTTCCTAGATGAAGAGTAGTCATAGATGAGCTATATAGAAATTGAGGCGGTAAATTTAAACAGATCCATTTCGTGATTTCGAAAGGGTTTAGCTGAAAATAATTATAGGAATGAAAAAGTCTTCATTTAAAATACAACTGTTTAACAAAACATTTTATGAGTAACGAAAAATCAATGTTTTTAAATAAAAGACAGATTCTACTGACCCAAATTTCTTAGAAGACCACGCAGCAAAGATTCGTTTGGCTACTCTGGTTCGAGACTTCCTATAGTTTTGTTGTTTTTTTTAATATATATTTATACATTCTAAAATATAGACGTCACATGACATTTTAGAATTTTTGCTTCTAAAGCATTTCCTTTATTTTTTGGTGGGGGAGAAAGGTATTTTTATTTACTTATTAATTTATTTATTTATTTATTTTTAATTATATTCTTATCTATTTTTATTTCCATCCGCTCTTTCATAGATTCTCACCCACCCACCCCTTGATACTAGCAACGAGTAAGACATAGAAATTGAGGCGGTTAATTTAAACAAATCTATTTCGTTATTTCGAAATAGTTTAGCTGAAAATAATTTTGGAAATTAAAAAGTCTTCATTTAAAATATAACTTTTGACCAAAATTTTTATGATTAACTAAAAATCAATGTTTTGAATAAACGACACACTCTAGTGACCCAAATTTCTTCGAAGACCACACAGGAAAGATTCGTTTGGTTATCATTATTATTATTATTGACAATGAATTAATCACTTAATTAATTTACTTTTGAAAATTCCGCCTTATTTTCGGTTTCTTGCAATCCTTCATTAAGTCTTTACCTTAGACCTTGGGTGAGGAAAGGTAGCGATAATACGTACTCTGTTTATTTGTGGTTTTTTGCCTCATCTTTAGGGAGATGTATTTCACTCGTTGGTAGAAAGCTCCAAAGGAGATTAGCTGTTCCGCATAGCGCAATATTTTTTTGTATTTCAGTTTGATTGGGACTGCCACGTATTTTATGAATAAAATTTGAAGATTTTATTACTACATATCGTATATATTAGTGTATTAGTTGACTCTTGATTTGCAGTAACAAAATTATCAATAATATTTGAAATTCATTCTGACAAAACTATTACTAACGTATTGATGGATCAATGTTTTTGTTTTTTTTGTTTGTTTTTTTATCAGTCTGTGTTTTTTGTTTTTTTGTTATTTTTTTGTTGTTTTTTTTTTCAATGATAAAACTAGATCTAGTAGAACTTTATACCATTTGAAAAGTAAAGTCAACTACTTTTTAGTTTTCCTTTTCGATGAACTCAAAAATTTTAGTTCGATGCACTTATCACTGTCTTAGACTCACTTCCCAGGATCTATCATCAAGAAAATAGTGTCCGACAGATGGTTTAGTACATCATGGTTTTTAACAAAGGTGTACAACAGCCCGGCTAGCTCAGTCGGTAAAGCACGAGACTCTTAATCTCGGGGTCGTGGGTTCGAGCCCCACGTTGGGCGTATGTATATATATTTTTAATTCCCCTGTTTGTTACTTTTATTGATAATAAATAAAATGATTTAAGCTTTTTTAGAATTGAAAAATTAAATCAGCCACTGACAATACTGATAATACAAGGATACCCCATAAGAATTTGACCATAAGAACAAATGGTAAATGCACAACCCGGAATCCGTTCAAGAAAAATGAGATGAACAAAATTCTTTAGGATATTGACATATATAGTCTATATCCGAATAATCCTCACTTGTAATAAAATGGCCGAGGGATTTCGTTTTATATATCTTGCCTTTCGGTTTAGTTAGGCTGAGAACCTTTCGCTTAGTGCATGGGTTAGTTCGGTGCAACATGAGCGCAGGTGTTCACCACCGCGCGGACCAGATGTGTCATTCTGAGATGTCAAAATAGAAACCCCAGATAGTAAATATGGCCAGGGGATGTGAATGACGTCATGACCGGAAACGTTGGCTGCCATTTGAGAAAAGTCAGTTAGTTGAGTTGAATTTTAGCGTCCGAGGAAGACGGTTGACTTTAGGGGCTCACCGAGGCCTTGCGGCAGGTATCGCCCGAGGTTTTGGGCAGATGGAAAAGACAACATAGAAAGATTGTGTATCTCTCTCCTTATGTCGAAAAAATTTTTAACTCAAATGTAGTAAAAAGTTTCGTACCTGATCTTAGAAGTCGTAAGTGTTTTTGTGTTTCGGGATTCCTATGTTATCTATATATGAGTAATGAACATTCTATGTACGTTTCATGTATGGCTATGTCACGCACTCATTGTCTTCAGACGCTAACTAGATATTACTGATATATATATATATATACAAACTGATAGATGCCAGTGAAGTCGAACACTGCCTTACACTTCTCATTGTCAGCCAGTAATTATTAAAAAAACACAATTAATAAAATATGGATGGATCAATGATTGTTTTTCTTTGTTTTTTAATCATTCAATGATAAAATTAGATCTAGTAGAATTTTACGTCATTGAAAAGCAAAGTCATCTACTTTTCAGTTTCCGTTTTCGATGAACTCAAAAATTCTTCATTGTCATAGACTCCCCAGTATCTACCATTAAAAAAATAGTCTACAACCGATGGTCTCGTCAAAGTTCAATAAAAATAGGCCGTAAACGTTACAGATATCGGGTTAGCCAAGGTAGCTCTGTAGAGCACGATACTCTTAATCTGGTGTCGTGGGATCGAGCTCACCCACACACCCAAAAACCCTTAATAAACTGAAATGAGAAGGAAAACAACTGTATGAATATTTCAAGCGCCAAAGTCTCTCTATAGAAGATCTGGACATTTCAACCGAAGGAAACAACCTTGAAAAAAAAGAATGAAACCCTTCTCATAACCGTACATAGGACCAATTATACTAAAGTGAAAATAGATTATACGCAACAGATTAACAAGTATCGGTTTTGTGGTGAAAAAAATGAAAGGATTAATCACATAATATGCAAATATAGTAAAAGGAATATAAGCCTTGACTCGACTGGGTGGAGAACGCGATCCACCAGGAATTGTGCAAGAGACCCAAATTTTACAATACTAATAAATGTTATACACTCAAACCAGAATCTTTCCTCGTGAATAAGACGATACAAATAGATAGAAATAGATCACTAAATCCTGGCCAGTCGACCAAATCTTTTGATGATTAACAAAAAAAGAGTGAAAGAAATGAAAAAGATAAATTGCCGTTTAGAGGATTTTCCAAAGAAAGTGAAAAGAGAGACATGTTCTTGATTCTTGCCAAATAACTAAGAATATTGGGGAACAATAGGGTAACAGTGACACCAATTGTAATAAGCAGGATTGGAACGACCCTCCCCTCGAAATGCTAGGAAAGGGGATTGAAAGGGTGGGATATGACAAGACGAATCGAAACCACCCAGACAACCGCAGTCAGAATACTGTGAATAATCCAGGAGACACGAGGAAATTTGCTTTCACTCAGACTCCAATGAAAGACCACCAGCAAAAGGTGGTATGAAGAATCACAAGGTAGGAAATAATAATAATGACAATAATAATAATGGGAATCAAAACAACTGCATGGATACTTCAAATTGCACCCGAGATGACCTGGACATAGCTCAGCCACATTGATCTTACGCAGAAGAGTTGCAATGAAATTCATGTCGTAAGAGATGTGAAATAGTTAATTTGATGAAAATGTAGCAAACTGGTAAAAAAAGGAATACTAAACTAGTTGCTACGCGATGGGAAAGTTAATCTACTGAGATTACAGTTTTCATACACACAAATATTGTATACGAACCAACCAGAATATGTTATAGAACCTGAGACCCATTAATTTTTTTGGGACTTTAAGGAAAAGATGAACCATCCAATCCTGGCCAGAAGCCTTGACCGAGTGCTATTTCACAAAAAAAGGGAATTCGTCAACGAGTACATATTTCCGTTTCAGCGGAACAATGTAAAAAAGAATTTAAAAGGAAACATAATTGTGAAATATTAATGGGATGGTGATACCAAGAGTACATTGGGATCATTGCACGATCCCTACTGATGTGGAAAAATTAGGGGGGGAGGGTAACTGTGGCACAGTGGAAGAATCAAGACAATCTATTAACTTCTTGTTTCGCTTCTGTTTTCAATATTCTTTTTTTTTTTATTCAGTCGAAGAAGCCACGACTTCGAGATTATAAGTCACGTGCAACATCGCCTGAGCTACCCGGGCAGCTTCAGTTGACTAAATTTCAGAGACTGTTTGATTGGTATGATTGGTATGACACCGATAATTGTGTTGGACTTATAATTTATTTGCATATATATATATATATATATATATATGTAGTCGTGTATTTGCTATATTTTGATGATGTAACATAGAGCCAAAATACTGATATTGATCCATATTTGAGTAATTGTTTAGTAAACTTGAAATTCAGACATTATGGGAACTAAAGAAAATAATTAATCTCGAAATTTATTCCATACATGTTGTGATCGCAAATCAACAGTCGACTTATGTACGAAATATACACGACTATACACAAAACAACACAATCAAATATGAAAATCAAAGAACACGAAAAGAGAGACAAGTTCTTGGACCTTACCGGAGACATAAGAAAGCTGTTGAACAAGCGGTTAATAATGATACCAGTAGTAATAGGCTCATTTGGTAAAGGGACTGGAAGAGTTGGAAATCGGAGAAATAATCAAAATCATCTAGACCACAGCATTGTTAAAATTAGCCACAATACTGAGAAGAGACCTGTAGGCATGAGAAGACTTGCAGTCACTCAGATTCTATTGAAAGACCATCAACTAACAAAGGTGTGAAAAACTCGTAAGGAGTATTGTAATAATTGAAATTGTGGCCCTTTAAAACCACCACCGTCCCAGTAATCATAGGAGTCCTGGGTATAATCAAGGAAGGGCAGGATAAGCATATTAAGAAGATACCGGACAACCTTAGCTAATGTGAAATACCAAAAATTGCACTTTGTGGAACTTCTCATATGCTTAGAAGAATACTATCATTGTATTGTATAGCCACATAAAACTAAACAATACATATAAAAATATAAGCGGAAACATAGTCAACAATAATGACGACTTCAATGAACGAACGGACACACTTCTTTAGAAAAATATATCTCTCACACTTTATTCTCGAAAGGGTTGATGTTGGTTGTGTGTGAGAGGTGAGTTGGAGACAGGGACAGACTGCTATATATTGAGCCAAAGTTCTTCTCGCGACCATAGCAGCACTTCTTCCTCATTCTGGCTTGGCTGCTCAAACGTGGATTATTGAGGGCTTGCGGCCCTCAGTCTGCAAGCTGATTCTCACGCTGGCATCTTGTCCCCCAAACAGACTCCAACTGCAACTGGAATTCAACTGACCCAAGCCATCTGTGGCACCTGGTTATATTTTTGTTTGACACCCACCTGCTTTCTGTGGGCGTAGGAATCTGCACTGAATTCAACCACGTCCACAGGTCAAGGGGATATTCCGACATCTTCGACCGGATGCAGCTGTTTCGCTGTTCCTCTGCTTATTTACACAGGAGCATTTCTTGATTGAAGGTTTGGTCGATGCTCAATATGCTACAATTGTGACAGAAAAATATCACCCCAGAGAGGCAGCAAAAACATTAATATAATAAAAGTTAAAGTAGGCAACCTTCGTCGAGGGCAACCCGAATGTCCCCTTTTCAATAGGTATAACGCCGAAGTGTTGGGGAAGGTACTACTCCATCCCAGGATTGCTCAACTTTACCCTAGATCCTCATATTATTGTGCTGAATGCTATGCAAAGCGGCATCAAGTAGTATATTCTAAATTTTTGGTATGACTCTACCTGGGATCAAACCCCGGTCTCCAGAACCATTGGAGAACGCTCTATTCATTAGGCCAATGGAATACTCATGATAACAACCGACCCTCACCTTGCTCTGGCGTAAAGACCCAATGAAGGATTTTAAGAAACCAAAAGTAGCTGAAAATTAAATAATAAAAGTAATAATAATGGTCATGGCTAAGAAAGAAATACATTAGGAGAGAAACTGAATCTTTTCTGATAGCTGCTGAAAACAACGCTTTAAAGACAATGTTAAAGTAAAGATAGACAAGACGCAACGAAATTGCAGATGTAAATTATACGGTGATAGAGACGAAACGATCAATCACAGAAAAAGATAATGCTGTAAATTAGCACAAAAAGAGTGTAAGACTAGACTCAAATAGGTAGGCAAGGTGATTAACTGGGAATTGTGCAAAAAGTTTAGGAGGGGCCCGTGGTGTAATGGTTATCGTCGTTGGAAATGGACACTGCGACACCAGTTCAAATTCTGGACGAGACCAATTGCATTTCACAAAGCACTAATACCCTTGGGAAAGGTATGAATCCAATTATTCTCCCTCTAGGTATGGGTCAATAGTAGGACAGACTAGGTTCTTCAGCGTTGATGAGGCAACTAGTCTAGGAGATAGAAAACTCTTATTTCAAGCCTGTTAAACTCCGCTTAAAAGTTGACTTTGTGTCATATCCTGCCCGAGCGGAGGAGTTGGTAAATATGGATTGTGCAAAAAGTTAGAACTTGACCATAAGAACAAATGGTATACGCACAACCCGGAACCCGTTTAAGAAAATGAGATGCTCAAAATTCTTTTGGAATTTGAGATAAAAACAGATCACCTAATCTTGACCAGACGAACAGACCTAGTGATAAAAAGCTGTGCAGAGGGATGGTGATACCAGTCGTAATTGGTTGGTTCGAACGATCCCCAAAGACTTATAAAGGGAGCTGGAAGCGTTGGAAATTGTAGGACGAATCAAAACCATCTACTAACTGTTATTTCATTGTTTTTGCCTTTTTTTCTTTTAATCTCTGATAGATAAAGATAACCAAAACGAAAATGAATCGCCCAACGTGGGGCTCGAACCCACGACCCCGAGATTAAGAGTCTCGTGCTCTACCGACTGAGCTAGCCGGGCTGCTGGCGAAAGAGACATGAGAAGGCTTTTTATATTAACTGGCTGACAATGATGAACGTAAGGCAGTGTTCAAGTTCACTAGCATCTACACATATCTATCAATTTGTATATATATATATATATATATATATATATATATATATATATATATATATATATATATTGAATTGTTTGAAACAGAATCGTTTTTGTCATTGAAACTGCACTTACACTAAACTTAATTGTTTGAAATAGAACTGTTTAGACATTCAACTTTGTGTAAACAAAAACTATTCTCATCATCATCATCTTGTCGTGCCAACAGCACGGATATTATACTTATACTAAACTGAGCTGTTTGAAATAAAGCTGTTTAATTAAACTGTATAGCTTTAAATAGAAATGTTTTAACGATTAAACTATGTACTTAGGCTAAACTGAAATCTTTGAAATAGAACTGTTTATTTGAATATAAATGGATTTGGCATTAAATAACCTACAAAGGTTGACATATCATAAAACTCAAAGAAGAAAAAGAAGAAGAAAAAGACAAATCAAACCAAATAACCTACAAAGATTCATATACCATTAAACAAAGATACCAAACCGAACCAAACAACCCATAATGAACAAATAAACCAAACCAAACCAAACCAAACCGAACCCTATCCTGTCTGTTTGTCTTACTGCTTTTACATATTATTTACCATGTATGAGTTTCCTTCAAAAATTTTCCCCATTTCGTTTCAGCTCTTCAACGAGATCTTAAAAAGCTTGAAGTATGAATTTATTGTGAAGAGTAGACATTAAAGAATGTTTTTATGGCTTAGTTTCTGTCTTTTGATGTTAATATTTTGTTGTTCTTCAAAATAGTTCCCCATAGCATTCAACGCACATATTCTATCAAGTTTCTCTTTGGTCTAAGAACCTTTTAGAGTATCTCTTTTCATATAGTATGGATGCACCATCATACTTAGAATTAATGTCAACATCAACCACCCCAGTTAAGTAATGAAACATACATCAATTGCAATTAATACAAGCATTAACAGAATATATTTCAATAAAAAGATTTCGATGAAAATAATAGGATCTATAATGAGGCCCCAGATAAAGTGAATTCCAGCAGAGGCTAAAATACCAGGAACAACTTTTAAACAATAAAGTTACTGAACTCAGCAACATAAACAATAGCAGTGGCAGTAGCAATAACTGAAGTAGTAATGAGAATTGTAATTATAGAACTGAAAATAGTGACAATAATAGTAAATTCTAATAATAATAAAAACTAAGCGTAGGAAAAGAGAGATAATCTGGTTTAATCTCTTTTTTTAAACTTTCAAATATAAATATAGGCAAGTACATCCTTAAGTTTATCGATAAATATTTTAACTAGGACAACCCTGTCATGACCTGAGTTACCTTCCCTTGGAAGAAGCAGTTACTTCTCTTGTTCAAATAAATAATGGACCTTGTCAATATACACACACACTGTATAGAGCATTGCGCAAACTAGTTAAATAAGCCTAATCGTGGTTTTCGCCTTTCTTATATTCCTCCAAACAAAAAAAAACTATAACATGGTGGCAGCGGTAAAAGATAACTTGGAATCTTACACGGAATGTAAAAAGACGACAGGAGAGTAGTTCTAAAGACTGGCAATATTTTATTCTTCTTACCGGCTTTTCCGAAAAAGAAAGAATAATTGACCAGATTATTGCAGGAACATAATTCCCAGGATTACAAAAACAGCTTCTCAGCAAAAACGAGACTATGTCCATGTCAGAAGTACACAACATGAGTAGAAGTTACAAGGCTTCAATTAACTACATGAGACAAATGGACGAGTTACAAGGGAAATGCGACAACGAAATGAGTGCAATAAAGCGGAGATTTGAGGACACAGACAACTGTGGCAAATGTAGACTTAACGATAAAAATAGGAAATGCCTTGATCGAGGCAGCACGTGCTCAGCATGTGGACGCAAGAACCACTGGGCTAGGTTGTGCCACAACAAAAGACTCAAGAATAAAACGGACAGGCAGCCACAGACAAATAAGTCAAAATCAAAAAAATTCACGCCTGTATAGTATGCGCACAAAAACCTTCAGAAATCTATTGACATTCAGGATCAGGTAGCGGACGAGTTTGAGAAAATGTTGTTTTAATTAATAGACAACAGCGGAAAACAGTGCTCTGGGACAGAGGGATTCGCCTCATTGGACATTATATTACCTAACAGGAAAGGTGACCACGAATAAAAAGTCAAAGTGGACATAGGCGCAGAGGGAAATACACTCCTCTTACGCACCTTCCAGCAAATGTTTCCAGAACATGTAGACCGGAATGGACGACCACGTCCTGGCACACCACGGAAAGAATCAGCAGTACTAACGGCATACAACGGATCTAATATACCACGGCACGGATCTATTCAAATTCATTGTGCTTACAAGAATGAATGGAGGCTTGTGAAATTATATATAGTCACCTCCAATGGACCCACCATACTAGGTTTACCCGTCCTTCAGGACTTAAGACTGGTTATCCTACACTGTTCCATTCAGAGAACAAAGTGTGCCCTAACCAATCATTAGACAAATACCCTAGTTACTCCATCAGACAATACACCAATCCTATCGACGAAAGACCTGATTGAAGCATATCCATATCAATTTGATCGCACTGGCAAATTTGCAGAGGAATACCACATCGTACTTTGACCAAACAATATCCAATAGTTTATGTACCCAGCAAATGCCCATCCATATGAGGGACGAAGAAAAGGCAAAACTAGATGAGATGGTATCACAAGGAATAATAAAGAAGGTCGATGAACCAACAGATTAGGTTAGCAGCATTGTATATGTGCACAAGAGCAACAGCAAACTCCACCTATGCTTAGCCCCCAAATATCTAAATAAGGCCATCATCCATTTCCAGTACAAAACTCCAACTATGGTGTGATTCCTTAACTCGTCATTAGTGTACCTGAAAAAGAGAACAGCCAAAACTTGCAGGATGACGACAGGGTCTCCCATGTTGGCTATTAGGAGAACACCTGCCGATCATGATATCCAAGCCTATTGTCTGGGTCCCACGTTTTGTCATATTTTATTTCAACATTTTTATAATGGGTGGTATATTGTAGCCATACCAGACCAAGGGGTTGTTTATCATCTGCGTGACTGACACAGATGTAACCAAATACAGTCACAGTGACTGTTCATGAACAGCAGGGCACAAAAAAAACACATAAGTTTTTACTTAGTCTATTAACCTCTATTTTTATAGCTTATTTCTTAACTGAGTACCTGAACTAGATTCAGGTGTTCCTGTATTACCGTTATGGTTTATATTTACTACTCTATTTTGAAACTTTATTTCCGTTAAAGTTGGTCATATTTCAATAAATACTAAACTCCTGATGTTTTCTCTGTTATATGAAGGATGGTAACTGTTCTAACATAATACTTTCAGGCTACATAAGGTACGTATTTTCCTAGATGAAGAGTAGTCATAGATGAGCTATATAGAAATTGAGGCGGTAAATTTAAACAGATCTATTTCGTGATTTCGAAAAGGTTTAGCTGAAAATAATTATAGGAATGAAAAAGTCTTCATTTAAAATACAACTGTTTAACAAAACATTTTATTAGTAACGAAAAATCAATGTTTTTAAATAAAAGAGAGATTCGATTGACCCAAATTTCTTAGAAGACCATGCAGCAAAGATTTGTTTGGCTACTCTGGTTCGAGACTTCCTATAGTTTTGTTGTTGTTGTTTTTTAATATATATTTATACATTCTAAAATATAGACGTCATTTGACATTCTAGAATTTTTGCTTCTTAAGCATTTCCTTTATTTTTTGGTGGGGGAGAAAGGTATTTTTATTTACTTATTAATTTATTTATTTATTTATTTTTAATTATATTCTTATCTATTTTTATTTCCATCCGCTCTTTCATAGATTCTCACCCACCCACCCCTTGATACTAGCAACGAGTAAGACATAGAAATTGAGGCGGTTAATTTAAACAAATCTATTTCGTGATTTCGAAATAGTTTAGCTGAAAATAATTTTGGAAATTAAAAAGTCTTCATTTAAAATATAACTGTTGACCAAAATTTTTACGAGTAAATAAAAATCAATGTTTTTGAATAAAAGACAGACTCTATTGACCCAAATTTCTTCGAAGACGACATGGTAAAGATTCTTTTGGTTATTATTATTATTATTATTATTGACAATGAATTAATTACTTAATTAATTTACTTTTGAAAATTCAGCCTTTTTTTCGGTTTCTTGCAATCCTTCATTAACTCTTTACGTTAGACCTTGGGTGAGGAAAGGTTGCGATAATATGTATTCTGTTTATTTGTGCTTTTTTGTCTCTTCTTTAGGGAGATATATTGTTATAAAATAGCCGGGGATTTTGGTTCATGCCTTTGAGTTTAGTTAGGCTGAGAACCTTTCGGCTCAGCACATGGGTTGGTTAGGTGTAACATTGAAGCAGGTGTTAACGCGGGTGCGCGCGGTTGGATGGAGGTGTCACTCAGATGTCATAATAATCCGAGACGATACGGGGTGACAGGTTGCGGGTGACGTCATGCACCGGAAGCGAGCAGAGGTTTGTGTGAGAATTTGAAGAGAGAAATAGTCGGGTACTAGACGCCAAACGAGAAGGATCGACTTTTGGAGCTCGCAGACGCGAGGCGAACTTGCGCCCTATGGGGGCCGCACGAGATGGGGTCCAAATGAATAAGACAGCATAGAAGATTGTGTCTCTCCTCCTTACGTCGAAACCTTTAACTCAAAGTTAATAAAAAGGTTTCGTACCTGAACAAGAAGTCGTTAGGTGTTTTCGAATTCCGAGATTCCTATGTTCTTTATATATTCTATAGTAATGAACATTATATGTCCATTTCGCGCATAGCATTAATTGTGAATATGGGACAATATTTCACTTATTGGTAGAAAGCTCCAAAGGAGATTAACTGTTCCGCATAGCGCAATATTTTTTTGTATTTCAGATTGATTGGGACTGCCATGTATTTTATGAATAAAATATGAAGATTTTATTACTACATATCGTATATATTTGTGTATTAGTCGACTCTTGATTTGCAGTAACAAAATTATCAATGATGTTTGAATTTCATTCTGACAAAACAATTACTAATGTATGGATTGATCAATGTTTTTTTATGTTTGTTTTTAATCAGTCTGTGTTTGTTTTTTGTTTTTTTCAATGATAAAACTAGATCTAGTAGAATTGTATACCATTTGAAAAGTAAAGTCACCTACTTTTTTGTTTTCCTTTTCGATGAACTCAAAAATTTTAGTCAGATACATTTCTCACTGTCTTAGACTCCACAGTATCTATCATTAAGAAAATACTGTCCGACAGATAGTTTTGTTAGCTCGTTGTTTTTGCCTGTGGCGCACGACAGCCCGGCTATCTCAGTCGGTAGAGCACGAGACTCTTAATCTCGGGGTCTTGGGTTCAATCCGCACGTTGGGCGGATTTTTCTTTTTTTTTTTTTTCCTTTTTTGACTTTTATAGATAATAAAAAAAAGGTTGAAGCTTTTTTTAGAATTGAAATGTTTTTTATATGATTAAAGCAGCCAGTAACAATACTGATAATACAAGGATACCCCATAAGAATTTGACCATAAGAACAAATGGTATATGCACAACCCGGAATCCATTCAAGAAAATGAGATGAACAAAATTCTTTAGGATATTGACATATATAGTCTATATCCGAATAATCCTCACTTGTAATAAAATGGCCGAGGGATTTCGTTTTATATATCTTGCCTTTCGGTTTAGTTAGGCTAAGAACCTTTCGATTAGTGCATGGGTTAGTTAAGTGCAATATGAGCGATAGGTTTCACCACCGCGCGGAGCAGATGTATCATTCAGAGATGTCAAAATAGAAACCCCAGATAGTAAATATGGCCGGGGGATGTGAATGACGTCAACACCGGAAGCGTGGGCTACCATTTAAGAAAAGTGGGTTAGTTGAGTTGAATTTTAGTGTCCGAGGAAGACGGTTGAATTTAGAGGCTCGCCGATGCCGTGCGGCTGGTGTCTGACGTGGTTTTGGGCAGATGGAAAAGACAGCATAGAAAGATTGTGTATCTCTCTCCTTATGTCGAAAAAAATTTTAACTCTATTATAATAAAAAGTTTCGTACCTTATTATTATTATTATTGACAATGAATTAATCACTTAATTAATTTATTTTTGAAAATTCCGCCTTATTTTCGGTTTCTTGCAATCCTTCATTAAGTCTTTACCTTAGACCTTGGGTGAGGAAAGGTAGCGATAATACGTACTCTGTTTATTTGTGGTTTTTTGCCTCATCTTTAGGGAGATGTATTTCACTCGTTGGTAGAAAGCTCCAAAGGAGATTAGCTGTTCCGCATAGCGCAATATTTTTTTGTATTTCAGTTTGATTGGGACTGCCACGTATTTTATGAATAAAATTTGAAGATTTTATTACTACATATCGTATATATTAGTGTATTAGTTGACTCTTGATTTGCAGTAACAAAATTATCAATAATATTTGAAATTCATTTGGACAAAACTATTACTAACGTATGGATGGATCAATGTTTTTGTTTTTTTTTTGTTTGTTTTTTTATCAGTCCGTGTTTTTTGTTTTTTTGTTTTGTTTTTTTTGTTGTTTTTTTTTCAATGATAAAACTAGATCTAGTAGAACTTTATACCATTTGAAAAGTAAAGTCAACTACTTTTTAGTTTTCCTTTTCGATGAACTCAAAAATTTTAGTTCGATGCACTTATCACTGTCTTAGACTCACTTCCCAGGATCTATCATCAAGAAAATAGTGTCCGACAGATGATTTACTACATCGGGGTTTTTAACAAAGGTGTACAACAGCCCGGCTAGCTCAGTCGGTAGAGCACGAGACTCTTAATCTCGGGGTCGTGGGTTCAAGCCCCACGTTGGGCGTATATGTATATTTTTTTTTAATTCCCCTGTTTGTTACTTTTATAGATAATAAATAAAATGATTTAAGCTTTTTTAGAATTGAAAAGTTTTTTATATGATTAAATCAGCCACTGACAATACTGATAATACAAGGATACACCGTAAGAATTTGACCATAAGAACAAATGGTAAATGCACAACCCGGAATCCGTTCAAGAAAATGAGATGAACAAAATTCTTTAGGATATTGACATATATAGTCTATATCCGAATAATCCTCACTTGTAATAAAATGGCCGAGGGATTTCGTTTTATATATCTTGCCTCTGATTTCAAAACTGTTAAACTCCGCTTAAAAGTTGACCTTGTGAGCGGAGGAGTTGATAAATATGGATTGTGCAAGAAGTTAGAATTTGACCATAAGAACAAATGGTATACGCACAACCCGGAATGCGTTCAAAATAATGAGATGCATAAAATTCTTTGGGATTTTTAGATATAAACAGATCACCAAATCTCGACCAAACGAACCGACCTAGTGATAGAAAGCTGTGGAGGATGAGAGGGATGGTAATACCAGTCGTAATTTTTGGCTCGAACGATTCCCAAAGACTTATAAAGGGAGCTGGAAGCGTTGGAAATTGTAGGACGAATCAAACCATCTACTAACTGTTATTTCATTGTTTTTGTCTTCTTTTTATCATTGATAGATAAAGATAACAAAAAAAAATGAATCGCCCAACGTGGGGCTCGAACCCACGACCCCGAGATTAAGAGTCTCGTGCTCTACCGACTGAGCTAGCCGGGCTGCTGCGCGTAATAAATATCAGAAGGTTTTTATATTTTCTGGCTGACATTGATGAGCAGAAGGCAGTGTTCAAATTCACTGGCATCTCCACATATCTGTCTATCAATTTGTATATGCATATATATATACTAACCGTTAATCTCAAGTTTTATAGCAGTAATTTGTTTAAAATTTTCAGAGGGTATTTTATTCAAATTCAGGAGTGTTTTTACTTATTATCCAAAATATTGCAATGATTAAAAAAAATATTTAATAAGTCGTTTTCCTCCGACAACAGCCGAACACGAAAAAATAACTTCCGTTTAACATCAGTTTTGCACGTGACTTATTTGTTTTCTTTGCTTAGCAATTTCTTTCTTTTTCGGTTGACTTAAACAGAGACACTAAACTTTAAACCATATTTTCTTGGTTCAGTAGTAAGTATTTTTTTTTTTATTCTAACGAATTTTTTACAAAATATTTTTGATTATTCACTATTCTTTCTTTTTCGGTTGACTTAAACAGAGACACTAAACTGTAAACCATATTTTCTTGGTTCAGTAGTAAGTAAATTTTTTTTTTATTCTAACGAATTTTTTACAAAATATTTTTGCTTATTCACTATTCTTTCTTTTTCGGTTGACTTAAACAGAGACACTAAACTGTAAACCGTATTTTCTTGGTTCAGTAGTAAGTAAATTTTTTTTTTATTCTAACGAATTTTTTACAAAATATTTTTGCTTATTCTCTATTCTTTCTTTTTCGGTTGACTTATTTTCTTTTTTCAATATGACATTTTTTATCTTAAAGTTCAACGAAAGACATCTATATAAATAAAAATGTAAATGTTTGTTACTAACCGATAATCTCTAGATTTATAGCAGTAATTGGTTTTAAAATTTCAGAGAGTATTTTATTCGAATTCAGGAGAGTTTTTATATACCTACTTCTTTTCTATTTTTATTCCTCTCCGTTCCTCATAGATTCTCACACACCCACCCCTTGATACTAGCAACGAGTAAGACATAGAAATTGAGGCGGTTTTTTTTTTCACAAATCTATTTCGTGATTTCGAAATAGTTTAGCTGAAAATAATTTTGGGAATTAAAAAGTCTTCATTTAAAATATAACTGTTCACCAAAATGTTTTTGAATAAAAGACAGACTCTACTGACCCAAATTTCTTCGAGGACCACATAGTAAAGATTCGTTTAGTTATTATTTTCATTATTATTGTTATTATTATTATTATTAACTATGAATTAATCACTTCATCAATTTACTTTTGAAAATTCCGCCTTATTTTAGGTTTCTTGCAATCTTTCATTAAGTCTTTACCTTAGATTTTGGGTGGGGAAAGGTAGTGATAATACGTATTCTGTTTATTTCTGCTTTTTTGCCTCTTCTTTAGGGAGATGTATTTCACTCATTGGTAGAAAGCTCCAAAGGAGATTATTGTCCATTATTATAACTATTATTATTTAATTTTCAGCTATACTTTCGGTTTCTTAAAATCTTTCACTGGGTCTTTACGCCAGAGCTAAGTGAGGGACGGTTGGTATTATATGTATTCCATTGTACGGCTATGAGGGGAGTTTCATTTTTTTTCTCAAGATTTTCCCTTTTGGTAGCCATGTCCAGATCTTCTATAGGGAGACTTTTGCGTTTGAAATATTCATACAGTTGTTTTCCTTCTCATTTCTGTTTACTAAGAGGTTTTTTTTTTTTGGCGGGGGTATACTTGTATTATCAGTATTTTTACTGGCTGCTTTAATCATATAAAATCTTTTCAATTCTCAAAAAGCATAAATCTTTTCATATATCATCCATAAAAGTAACAAAAAGCAGAATTTAAAAAGTCTTTCGCCCAACGTGGGGCTCGAACCCACGACCCCGAGATTAAGAGTCTCGTGCTCTACCGACTGAGCTAGCCGGGCTGACGTCCGGTTCGTTACCGTACGTCGAACTTAATTATAGTTTGGCAAGACCATCTGTCGGAGATTATTTTCTTAATGGTAGATACCAGGGAGTCTATGACAGTGATAAATCTTTGACTTCATCGAAAGCGAAAACAAAAAGTAGACGACTTTACTTTTCAAGTCGTGTAAAATTCTACTAGATCTAGTTCTATCATTGAAAAAAAAACATAGACTGATAAAAAAAAACAAAAAAAAAACATTGATCCATCAATACTTTAGTAATAGTTTTGTCAGGATTAAATTCAAACATCATTGATCATTTTGTCACTGCAAATCAACAGTCGACTAATACACAAATATATACGATATGTATCAATAAAATCTTCATATTTTATTCATAAAATACATGGCAGTCCCAATCTATCTGAAATACAAAAATAATTGCAACTTGCGGTACTGCTAATATCCTTTGGAGTTTTCTATCAATCAGTGAAAAATATCACCATAAAGAGGAGGCAAAAAAGCACAAAGATATAGAATATGTATTATTGCTACCTTTCCTCACTCAAGGTCAAAGGTGAAGACTCAACGAAGGATTGCAAGAAACCGGAAATAAAGCGGAATTTTCAAAAGTAAATTGGTTCAGTGAATAATAATAATAATAATAATAATAATAATAATAATAATAATAATCTATATAAATAAAGATGTAAATGTTTGTTACTAACCGATAATCTCCAGTTTTATAGCACTAATTGGTTTAAAATTTTCAGAGAGTATTTTATTCAAATTCAGGAGTGTTTTTATATACTTATTATCCAAAAATATTACAATAATTAAAAAGAATATTTTTAATAAGTCGTTTTTCTCTGAGAAAAGCCGAACGCAAATAATGATGGAAAATATTACTTCTATTTTCCAAGAATTTGTAGGGAACGAATAAATAAATTAAAAAAATTAAAAATAAAAATAAAATAAATAAATAAATAAAAGAAAAGTATCAAATTTGCAGAAAACTCCCAGATATCCATAACGGGAAAAGGGGATGACGCATGCGTAAAAGAAAAAAGGTTTTCGTTTTAACAAAGGGAGCAAAGTATTCTTTCTCTTTCAGGCTGTGTCCGTCGAACCAACAACACCATTTTGCTGTCTGGTGTTTTGGGCACCACGCATACGTCTTTGGTAGCAGTCCTCTCTCTATCGGTCAGCATTATGCTGAAATATACAAGACCCACGAATGAACTGTAAACTAACTCTTACCGGACTTTGACAAAACTCCCAAAAGAAAACTAACCCTTATGGAAGCCCGAAATACCAAATGCGGACACATACATACATGAAACGAATTAATGTATTTTTGACACCTTTAACAGGGGTATTCAACCATTTCAATGTATTCAGGAAAAAACCCTCATCCACGGAATGGTTGTTGAACCCAGTAAATAAAGGAAAGTATAAAAGTAACGTCTTCGTCTCTTATCTATTTCTATCTTTTCTTTTTGTATATTTCTTTTGGGACTTTCTTTGGGCAAGGCATTGCGCCGGCCAGTCAACGTGGGGTAAAATAATATAACCAAAATACGGAGTCAGATATCTAACGGCAACACAGGCTTACCCCTAACCCCTGATTTCTCAGCCACTCAAACATCACAAATTTTACATGTGATTTTTTTTCTGCTTTATTGGATGACTTAAACAGAGACACTAAACTTTAAACCATATTTCGTTGGTTCAGTAGTTTGTAATTTTTTTTTCTAACGAATTGTTTACAAAATATTTTCTTATATTTTTTCAACATTAACGAAAGACATCAATTAAAAGTTTTTCTTTCTTAAACAATATTTCGTTGGTTCAGTAGTAACAAATTGTTCACTAAATATTTTTTTTAATTTTTTTAATATGAAATTTTTTCTCTTATTTCTTTCGCTTATTATTATCAATAAGACACTACACTTTAAACCATATTTCGTCAGTTCAGTAGTAACGAATTGTTTACTAAATATTTTATTTTCTTTTTCTGTTTAACTTCAACGTAAAAAGTTTTCTTTCGTTAATAAACTTTAGAAATATTAGAAACATGCATTTTCTTTTTTTTTTCCCATTTAAAGAAACTGAGCCACAGCAACGCGTGGCCGGGTACAGCCAGTGATAATAATAAATGCATAAGGCATTATATCTCAGAGATATGCCCGTGGTGTAATGGTTATCGTCGTAGAAAATGGACACGGCGACACGAGTTCAAATCCTGGACGAGACTGATTGCATTTCACATAGCACTAATACCCTGAATTGTATGAATCTAATTATTCTCCCCCACCCCAACTATGGGTAAAATAGTAGGACAGACTTCAGCCTTGGAAGAGGCAACTAGTCTAGGAGAAGGAAAACTCCGAATTCAAACCTGTTAAACTCCTGAGCGGTAAATATAATATCTCAGAGATGACATAGACAGACTATATGTTTCAAGAAAAGAGGGAGGAAGAGGACTTGCCAGCATTGAAGACAGCGTTGACGCATCAATACATCGACTCGAAGACTATATATAAAAACACGATGGAGGACTCATTACAGCCATCAGAAACGATACTGATAACACGATGGACAACAGAATGACAATACCTAGGGAACTAAAATGGGAAGGAAAGCAACTCGATGGGCGTTTTAAACGACTAATAAAGAACTTCTCCCACGACAAAACCTGTACAAGGCTAAGAAAAGGAAACTTTAAGAGAGAAACAGAATCTCTTCAAATAGCAGCACAAAACAATGCAATGAGAACCAATCGTATCAAAGCCTGAATAGATAAAACGCAGCAAAATAGCTAATCTAGGCTATGCGGTGATAGAGACGAAACTATCAATCACATAATAAGCGAATGCAGAAATTTAGCGCAGAAGGAATATAAGACTAGACACGACTGGGTGGGCAAGGTGATCCACTGGGAGATGTGCAAGAAATTTATACTTGACCATACCAACAAATGGTATTTGCACAACCCAGGACCTGTCCTAAAAAATGATATACACACGGACTTTGATATACACACGGACCATCTAATCTCGGCCAGATGACCAGACCTAATAATAATCAAAAAAAGAACAGAACTTGCAAAATTGTCGACTTTACTGTCCCGACTGACCAGAGAATAAAACTGAAAGAATGTGAAAAGAAGGATAAGTACTTCAGCCTTGCTAGGGAATTAGAAAAAAACTATGGAACATGCAGGTACAATTGTACCAATTGTAATTGATGTGTTTGGAACAGTAACTAAAGGCTTACTAAAGGGATATGAGGACTTGGAAGTTAGCGGCTGAGTGTAGACCATCCAAAATAGAGGATTATTGAGAACGGCCAGAATACTGAGAAGAGTCCTGGAGACTTGAGAAGAGTTGCTTTCACTCAAACTCCAGTGTAATTTGGGGTTGAATTCTCCCATAGATTTGTATGAAATTCCTCATATATTCTATGTGCCAATAATCCACACTCATTGTCTTTAGACGCTGACTCTCTCTCTCTCTATATATATATATATATATATACACTAATTGATAGATATGTGTAGATGCCAGTAAGTTTCTGTTTGTACCTACACAACGCAGCCCGGCTAGCTCAGTCGGTAGAGCACGAGACTCTTAATCTCGGGGTCGTGGGTTCGAGCCCCACGTTGGGCGACAGATTTTTTTTTCGCTTATTTCTATCTATCAGATAAAAAGAAGACAAAAAAAAAATGAAATAACAGTGAGTAGATGTTTTTGATTCGTCCTACAATTTTCCAACACTTCGGGTCCCTTACTAAGTCTTTGGGGATCGTTCGAGCCAACCAATTACGACTGGTGTCACGATCATTCTCTTTCGATTTTAGGAAAATCAATGCTTTTAAATAAAAAACAGATTCTAATGACCCTAATTTCTTCGAAGACCACACGTTTGGCTACTCTGGTTTGAGACTTGCTATAGTTTTTGGGTTATATATATATATATATATATTTATATATTTATTTATGCATTCTGAAATATAGACGTCACGTGACATTCTAGAATGTTTGCTTCTAATGCAAAGGTATTTTTATTTATTTCTTAATTAATTAGTTTATTTTTAGTTATCTATTTTTTTTTAACTTTTTTTTTATTCTATTCTATTTTTATTTCCGTCCGCTCTTCATAGATTCTCACCCACCCACCCCTTAATACGAGTAACGAGTAAGACATTGAAATTGAGGCGGTTCATTTAAACACATCTATTTCGTGATTTCGAAATAGTTTAGCTGAAAATGATTTTCGGAATTAATGTCTTCATTTAAAATATAACTGTTCACCAAATGATTTTACGAGTAACGAAAAATCAATGTTTTTAAATAAAAGACAGACTCTACTGACCCAGATTTCTTCGAAGACCACACAGAACAAATTCGTTTAGATATCATTATTATTATTATTATTTACTCCTTTAGAGTTTTTCACATGAAGTGTCAGTTGATGATTTTACACTGGAGTTTGAGTGACAGCAAGTCTCCAGGACTCGTCTCCAGGACTCGTCTCCAGGACTCGTCTCAGGATTCTGGCCGTTCTTAGCAATGCTGTCGTTTGGATAGTCTCTACCCGTCCGCCAACTTCCAAGTCTTCCAGGCCTTTTAATAATCCTTTGGTTATGTGCCTAACGCACCAATCACAATTGGCACAATCGTTACTTTCATGTTCCACTGCTTTTTCAGTTCTCTAGCAAGGTCGAGGTACTTATCTTTCTTTTCACTTTCCTTCAGATTTATTCAGAGGTCAGCCGGGACAGCAAAGTCGACAATTTTACAAATTTTCTTTTTTTTTTGTTGATTATTATTAGGTTTGGTTTTCTGGCCGGGATTAGGTGATCCGTTTGTATGTTAAAGTCCCATAGCGTGTCATTTTCTAGAACAGGTGCTGAGTTGTGCATATACCATTTGTTTGTATGGTCGAATTGAAATTTCCTGCACATTTCCCAGTGGACCACCTTGCCGACTCAGTCGTCTCTCGCCTTATACTCCTTCAGTGCTAATTTGCTGCATTCGCTTATTATGTGATTGATGGTTTCGTCTCTGTCACCGCATAGCCCACATTTACTGTTTTGTTGCGTCTTATCTGTCCTCGCTTTCATATGATTGGTTCATATGGCGTTATCCTGTGCTGTTATTAGGACGGATTCCGTTTCTCTCTTAAGATTTCCTTTTCTTAGCCAGGTGCAGGTTTTTTTGTTTTTTTTTTTGTTTTTTGTGTGAGATGTTATTTATTAGACATCTAAAGCAGCCATAGAGTTGTTTTCCTTCCCATTTTTGTTTCCTAGTCGTTGTCACTCTTTCGTCTATCGTGTTGTCCGTATCGTTTCTGATGGTTGTAATTAGTCCTCGTTCGTGTTTTTCTATATAGTCTTCGAGCCGTTGTATGGATGCATAAACGGTGTCTTCGATGTTGGCAAGTACTCTTCCTCTCTCTTTATTATTATTATTATTATTATTATTATTATTATTATTATTAATGAATTAATCACTTTAACAAATTACTTTTGAAAATTCCGCTTTATTTTCGGTTTCTTGTAATCCTTCATTGAGTTTTTACCTTAGACCTTGGGTGAGGAAAGGTAGTGATAACATGTATTCTATATATTTGTGCTTTTTTGCCTCTTCTTTATGGAGATATTTTTCACTGATTGGTAGAACACTCCAAAGGAGATTACCAGTTCCGCATCGTGCAATTTTTTTGTATTTCAGATAGATTGGGACTGCCATATATTTTATTAATAAAATATGAACATTTTATTGCTACATATCGTATATATTTGTGTATTAGTCGATTCTTGATATGCAGTGACAAAATTATCAATGATGTCTGAATTTCATCCCGACAAAATTATTACTAAAGTATTTGATGGATCTTTTTTTTTTTTTGTTTTGTTTTTTTATCATTCCGTGTTTTTCAATGATAAAACTAGATCTAGTAGAATTTTACACCACTTGAAAAGCAAAGTCGTCTACTTTTCAGTTTTCGTTTTCGATGTCTGGGTGGTCTCGATTCGTCTTATCCTATCCCACCCATTCAATCCCCTTTCCAAGCACTGAGATGGGGGTCGTTCCAATCCTGCTGATTACAATTGGTATCACTGTTACCCTCATATTCCCCAATATTCTTAGTTATTTGGCAAGAATCAAGAACATGTCTCTCTTTTCACTTTCTTTGGAAAATCCTCTAAACGGCAAGTTATCTTTTTCATTTCTTTCATATTTTTCTTTTTGTTAATCATCAAAAGATTTGGTCGACTGGCCAGGATTTAGTGATCTATTTCTATCTATTTGTATCGTCTTATTCACGAGGAAAGATTCTGATTTGAGTGTATAACATTTATTTGTATTGTAAAATTTGAGTTTCTTGTACAATTCCTGGTGGATTGCGTTCTCCACCCAGTCGAGTCAAGGCTTATATTCCTTTTACTATATTTGCATATTATGTGATTAATCATTTCATCTTTTTCACCACAAAACCGATACTTGTTAATCTGTTGCGTATAATCTATTTTCACTTTAGTATAATTGGTCCTATGTACGGTTATGAGAAGGGTTTCATTTTTTTTTTTTTTCAAGGTTTTTTCCTTCGGTAGAAATGTCCAGATCTTCTATAGTGAGACTTGGGAGCTTGAAATATTCATACACTTGTTTTCCTTCTTATTTCTGTTTACTAAGAGGGTTTGGGGGAGGTGAAGGTATACTTGTATTATCAGTATTCTTACTGGCTGCTTTTATCATATTAAAAAACTTTTCAATTCTAAAAAAGCATAAATCTTTTTGTTTATCATCTATAAAAGTAACAAAAAGGAAAATTTTAAAAAATATATCCGCCCAACGTGGGGCTCGAACCCACGACCCCGAGATTAAGAGTCTCGTGCTCTACCGACTGAGCTAGCCGGGCTGACATGCCTCTTTTAACCGGACGTCGTAATTATAGTTTGGCCCGACCATCTGTTGGAGACTATTTTCTTCATGGTAGATACTTGGGAGTCTATGACAGTATCGGAATAAAATTTTTAAGTTCATCGAAGATGAAAACTAAAAAGTTAACGCCTTTGCTTTTCATATGGTGCAAAATTCTACTAGATTTAGTTTTATCATTGAAAAAAAACACAGACTGATAAAAAAAATCATTGATCCATCCATATTTTAGTAATAGTTTTGTCAGAATGAAATTCAAAACATCATTGATAATTTTGTCATTGCAAATCAAGAGTCGACTAATACACAAATATATACAATATGTAGTAATAAAATGTTCATATTTTATTTATAAAATATATGGCATTCCTAATCAATCTGAAATACAAAAAAATATTGCGCTATCCGAAACTGCTAATCTCCTTTGGAGCGTTCTACCAATAAGTGAAATATATCTCCCTGAAGAAGAGGCAAAAAAGCACAAATAAACAGAATACATATTATCGCTACCTTTCCTAACCCAATGTCTACGGTAAAGATTGGTGTAATGGTTAAAGCGATGGACTGCAGGATCGTAGCACGCGAGTTCGAATTCCAGTCGCACTATTACGTTCACCTTCGGACAAATACCCTTGGGAAAGGTATGAATCCCCTCATCCTCCCAGCTATGGGTGAAACAGTATCACTGCTGTTCTTCTGGAACAATAACTTTGGCATTAAATAACCCACGAATGTTGATATGCCATTAACCAAACACCACCACCTCAATGAAGGATTGCAAGAAACCGAAAATTAGGCGGGATTTTCAAAAGTAAATTGATTAAGTGATTAATTCACTGATAATAAAATAATTATTATTATAACCAAACAAATCTTTCCTGTGTGGTCTTCGAAGAAATTTGGGTCAGTAGAGTCTGTCTTTTATTCAAAAACGTTAGCTGTTCTCTTTTCAGGTACACAAATGGTCATTTAAGGAACCACATCAAGCAGAAACATAAACGGAAAACATGTACTAGGGAAGACAACCAACTTGCACTCCACTGCTATTCTAGGAGCAACGCTACACAAAGAGGATATAGGAAAAAACGATAGAGATCTAGCAAGAATGTGCTAGTTTTCAGACCACAAGTCAAAGACTTGCCGAACAAGTCAGGACAATGATAAAGAAAGTTTGGTTTTCTGACCTTGAAATACTAGAAATACACCAGAAAATAAATAATGAACAAGATAGTAATACAGTACCTGACATATCAAGTATAAATAAACAAAAATAGCCCAACCGAAATGAATGGAAACACCACACAATCAAATTACGCACAACCAAATAACTCAGAAAAAAAAAACACAGACACAAAAACAAAAGGTAAATCTAGAAAATTTAAAGAGAATTATGAACAGTGAAAAGATTACCTTACCATCAGTAAGAAACATAAAATTGAGAACAGTTATGGCGGAAATGAAAAAAATAAATCAAGTACTACTTTATATATCAACGAATAACATAACCGAATTAAATGAACTAATCTATGCTGGGGCGAAATTAGTTTGTGAGAAAATTGGGATCCTGTCAAAAAACACGAAGAAAGAATCAAACCCAGGATGGGAAATTCGACTGGAAACGCAGATAAAAAAATCTATGAAAAAAGGCAAAAATGATAGAACAAAGGAAAGACGCTGGAATACGTAGGAACAAAAAAGTAAAGGCAACACAAGAAAAAATAACAATACAGCTTGAGAAATTAAATCAGAAAGTACAGGCGAAAAAAGGAAGATTAAAGAGATATCGAGAAAGTGTAACACAATACAGACAAAACAGGACATTCCGAAACAACAAAAGAAAACTATATCAACAACAAGAAGGAAATGACATGAAAACATACCAACAACCGGATGCAAAAGAAACCGAACGATTTGGAACTAAAATATGGCAACCAAAAAGCATAACGAAAAGGCCGAATGGATAATCGATATGACAAGAGAATTAGAAGGGCTCGAAGAAGGCCTGGAAGCGGAAATACATATCGATTTTCTTAAAATGACACTAAAAAATATCAAACTGGAAAATGCCAGGCCACGGTTTCTGGTTCTGGATTGATAACAAAAAGGCACATGATATGGTTCCGCAAAGCTGGTAATAAACTGCCTCGAAATGTACAAAATATCAGATGAAGTCATAAACTTTATCGAGAAAACCATGAAAACCTGAATCGTGGATTTGACAGCAGAAGGATGAAGCTTAGCTAAAGCAAAGATCCTTGGAGGTATTTTTCAAGGAGATGCACTATCACCGTTACTATTCATAATTGCCATGATACCACTTAACCACATACCACTGCCGGATACAAACTTAGAAGATCGCAGGAAAAGATCAATCACCTAATATACATGGATGACATCAAACTATTTGCAAAAAATGAAAAAAAAGGAAACTTTAATACACGCAGTTAAAATATAAGGTCAGGACATAGGAATGGAATTTGTCATAGAAAAATGTGCTATGCTAGTAGTTAAAAGTGGCAAACGACATCTAACTGGCGAAATGGAACTACCAAATCAAGACAAGATTAGAATGCTTGGAAAAAAGGAAACCTACAAATACTTGGGGATCTTGGATGCTGACACCATCAAACAAGTGGAGATGAAAGACAAAATTAAGAATATCTCAGGAGAACTAGAAAGCCAATCGAAACAAAATTATCTTGCAGAAACCTTATCAAAGGAATAGATACCTGGGATGTATCCCTCGTTTATTATTCAGGACCCTTTTTGAAGTGACCTAGAGAAGAACTAATTACCATGCATAAAACATTACATCCCACAGATGAGGTTGACCAACTATATGTATCAAGAAAAGATGGAGAAAGAGGACTTGCCAACATTGAAGACATCGTTGACACATCAATACAACGACTTTTTCTACCGTTATTTGATGTTTGTACAGAGTACCCCAACCCATAAAGAATTTCCTTTCATTTTAATATAACTATGATATGCATGTAAGACTTGCATTCACCATCCGGATAAAAGTAAATTTCACTCATTAGCTTCATTTTTTTTTCTTTTTTTACTGAACAATCAAGTCTCAAAATTACAATTTCATTTAGCATCAATTCAGTCATTGGACATATTTCTTTAGTTTTTCCCTTCCCAATCTATGAAGAATATAAGTTATGTCTGCTTGTCGAGTTATAACTTTTAAGTAAAAAAATCGAGCAAATGATTGAAACTTACTCTTATCTGGTTAGTGAATGCAAGTTTGACATTTCTAGAGTTTAGTGTGTGTGTGTGTGTGTGTGTGTGTGTGTGTGTGTGTGTGTGTGTGTATCTGTGTGTGTGTCTGTGTGTGTTTACGCACGAGCGTATATGTATGTGTACGCGTGTGTGTGTGTGTCCGTATGTGTACATTAAAATAAAACGAATGTTAATTTTCATGAGTCGGGCTCTTCTCTAAAATCACCGATGGGGTTAGGAATTCTATTCGACTTGCTTATCAGTTTTATGCGTCTGGCACGTGACATTTAAGTCAGAAATTTTTAAAGTAGTTCTAATCTCACGGGATGTTGGATAGAGGGCACAAACCCATAAATAAGCCGATAAAACGAACGCGCAAGTAAATTATTAAACAGGTGCACGTGGTGTTGCGATTATCGTCGTAGAACACGTGACTCGACAAGCCGAGTTAAATCCTGACCGATACTGATGATGTTTCACTAATGCCCTCCGGGTAAAGAGAAAAATAACATAAATCATTAGCCCAGTTGGCTGGGGTTGAATAATAATGCAGAGGGGTAAGATTCCCCTCTCACAACGAATGTCCTGTATATGACATTAAATCATCTGATGGCGAGGCTCCAACCTTGGAGATTTGGGGAATGTGGCGTACTCCTTCATTGCCATTGCTCCCAGGTCCACTTTGTCTCAGATACGGTCCTATCTATGGGTCAAATATAACTAACTATGTGTGCAAACAAATGATTGATGTTAAATTGTAACTGTTATATTGCGATACTTGAAACCATTTGACCGTGTGCAAAAAAGGCTGGTGTGTGCGCCAATGATCCGAGAGACATGTATTCAATCCCAGGTCGCGTCATACCAAAGACTTTAAAAATGGTAGTTGATATCTCCTTGCTTAACACTCAGCAATAAAAGTTACGTATCAAGGGTAAAGTGGAGCAATCCATGGAAAGGAGTAGCGCCCTCCCCTACACCTCAGTGTAGTAGCTATCGAAAAAGGCGCCTTCTGGTCGCCATCGATAAAGGTCGCCAACTTTACTACTTACATATATCTAAAATATATGTATAAACAGGATTTGGCATTAAATGACCTTCAATGGTTGATGTGCCATAAAACAAAAAACAAAACCATAAATCGTTCTCTTTTCCCACTACTAAGGCTGACTGGGCTCATTGGCAATCGTTTCAGAAGACTGGACTCTTTAGGTAACCTGCCTAGGAGAAGGAAAAATTCTTAATTCAAAACCAGAGAACATTGGGTTAGCAACTCCACCCCCTTAAAAATTTACATAATAGTGAAACCGCAGCATACTCCTTATGAGTCGGCAGGATAGAGTATGCATTTTTGTTTTCTGGGTTACATTTTGAGTTGAATTTTGGATTACGATATTAGTTAAGTGTCAATACTCCCCGTAAAGACAACAGAATTTATTGGTCGAAATGCTGCTTTATATGTTAGTTCCATTCTAGAATCCAATCTTTTGCATTGTCTAATAATTTAATGGTTTAGGCTTATATAGTAAAGTTGGCGACCATAGTCAAGGGTGACCCGAAGGCTCCCTTTTCGATAGCTGCTACACCCAGGTGTCGGGGAAGGCGCTACTCCTTTCCCTGGATTGCTCTACTTTACCCTTGAAACATACCTTATACTGCTGAATGTTAAGCAAGGAGGCATCAAGTACCATTTTTTGAGTCTTTGGTATGACTCGACCTGGGATCGAACCCAGGTCTCTCGGGCCATTGGTGAACCCTCTAACCGCAAGGGTTGCTAAAGCTATAATTTAGTAATGCTACACTGCATTTTATTGTTTTGGTGGGGTTTTGGGTTTTTTTTTTTTCCTGGTTTCTGGAGTAAGAGTGTTTTGTTTAGTTCTGTTTATTTGTGTGTGTGTGTGTGTGTGTGTGTGTGTGTGTGTGTGTGTGTGAAGATTTCATTTTTATTACAGAATTTTATTTGCCGCCATCTTCGCGATTTTCTCTTTATCTTTCTTTTTATCCATCCTCTCTCTTTAATGCTTACTTTGCTTTTAATTTTAATCTCTCTCCCTCCCTCCCTCATTCTTCATCTTCTTGTGTTAGATATGTAATTTTCGAAGTATCTCTCGTATAAATCAAACAAACATGCGAGAGAAGAATTTAATTCGAAATTTCCCAACGTCTACTTTTCCTAACAAGTAGAAAACTTTGGTTGGTCTCTTCTGTGAAATTGGGTGTCAAGAATAACGACAGAACTCTAGCCGTCCATCTTTGTTAACTGCTGAAATTCCCGATGAGGAGTTCGAATATTGAATTCGCTCATCCAAAAACTCTTAGAAATCTATTATAATATATTGTAGGTGAATATCAAGACAAAGAAGACGCTTTTCGCTTCATGACTTAATTGAGACCGATATGATTCACGTGCGTGCGGACGGTCCGATATATGAGAGAATGGTAGCGTAGATAATTATTTTTTGTTTCTTGATGTCACACTACTGAAGACTTCTGATACAAAGGAGATAACTTATTTCTAATTATTACATCTGTCTTCTCAGATTTACTATCTCAGGTGCGTTTAGTGCGACGGTTATCGACGCAGAGAATGAAACCAGCAACTCGAGTTCAAAACCTAAACGAGGCAGTTTGCTCTTCACTTCGTTTTTTTTTTTTTTTTTTTTTTTTTCGCCCTTAAAACATTTTCTAAGTAATCAGAGAGCGAATAGCAAAAATTAAAAAAGTTAAAAGAAACAAAAAATGAGTATTAAGTATATGCAGACCCATTTCTGTCAGGGAATATTGTTTTCTAGCCAATCAGAGAGTTATACAGGGTACGGGAAAAGTAACTCCCTATTTTTAACTTCTTATAATTCATTTCTTGTAAAAATATTAGTCAAGAAAATTTTAGATGGAGAGTTACTTTTCAACCACCCTGTATTACTCTTTGTTTAATGGCATCTCAATTTTCGTGGGTAATCTAATGCTTAATACGTCCTTATAGAAGAGCAGATCTGTTCAGCTATTCGGAGGGATAGGAGAATTCATATCTTTCCCAAATCCGAAAGTGAACCCATTAGCGCGACTGGAGTTCGAACTCACTTATAACAATGTCGCAGTCAAGCACGTTAACCACCACGCCACGAGGGTTCCCCAAACCCAGTTGAACTAAAAACCTAATAAAATGATAAGAAGAGTACGTCGAAGAGTTGGCCCTGTTTGCTGGGTTGTAGAATACATTGACTGCATCTCTGCAAAAGGGTAAAACTTCCCCAAAAAGTGTCCTGCATAGGACACTGAACAATCTGATGATGAGGCTCCAGTAATACTGGAGCTTTAGGAGGTACGGAATACGCCTTCACTGCCATCGCTCCCAGGTCCACTGTGGCCCGGAGTGGTAGCACCTGATAGGGTCCTAACTATGGGTGAAATAGAAATGTTTGACATTTAAACTGTACTCAAACTAAACTGAATTGTTTGAAATAGAACTATTCACATTTACAAAAATAGATTTGGTATTATATAACATACAATGGTTTATATGCCATAAAACCAACCCAACCCAAATCCTATATATTCAATATATACGTATAAAGAGGATTTGGCATTAAATAATCTACAATGGTTGATATGCGATAAAACCAAACCAAGCCAAATCCTATATATTTAATATATATGTATAAAGAGGATTTGGCATTAAATAACCTACAATGGTTGATATGCCATCAAACCAAACATTAAGGAGTACGTTGAAGAAGACTGTTGCCACCAATTTCATTTATTTAATGGTTTTTTTTTTCTTGTTGATTTTTTTAATAAAGAAATTCTATCCAAGTAACAACTACATTTTTATGCTATTAGAACGAGAAATTGGGTTCGTTCCCCCCCCCAAAAAAAATATAATTTCCTCTCTTCTCAACTTAACAACGATTTGACTTATCTACCTGGTTTCGACTCAATAAATTCGACACATTCACCATTTCAACAAATTTTTCGACTGCACCTTTTGGAATTCCTAAATTTTATTTTCAGAAATCTTCGTTAATCGAATTCTTCAGCCACTTCCAAAACTTTTGATTTCTTGAACTTTTAAATACAT
>CAUZXS010005497.1:175000-183153 GCA_963585895.1 Sepioteuthis lessoniana | reverse complement strand
ATTACATACAATGCATGGGAAAGGATTTTTACTATAGCAATGCATTGTAAATTGATTTTACTACAGCAATGCTTTAATGGGGTTTATTACAGAGATCCCTTAGAAAAAGGTTTATTATAGCAATGACTTAGAAAAGAGTTTCTTATAGATAAGCAGTGCAAAGGTTTTTTGTTTTAAAAATGCAGTGAAAAGGATCTTAAAAGAGATATATGTTTGGCTTCAAAATCCAAAGAATTTTATGCCCAAGGCCTAAATAACTTGTCCGCTTGATAGGATTAATTGGTCATTAAATATAAAAAATATGTTATGTCTCAATTTAAAAAAATCAGCAAGACTTTCTTTCCAACCTAATAGTTTTAATGATGATGATATGAACAGTTCAAATGGGAAAATCTTATCCATATGGCAGGTAAACTTTGCACATCACCCAATTTGATAAAAGGCAAAGTTTGTTAAGTATCCACATGTTTTTTTCTCAGAGAATGACGCAAATAAAATGATAGATTTTTATATTTGTTACACAGCTTTTAAAAATTACCAATGACAAAAAAAGTCTAAAAATGAATGGATTGGTGGGGGAGTTGCTTGTCCAGAAAAGGACAATAGGACAATCAATACTACACACACACAAAAAAAAATCAGACATCAGTAATATAAAAAAAATTATATAGAAATGTAATACTTATATCTACCAAATAAGAATAACTTTCAGTCACTTGCTTTATTTTTTTTATTAAACAATTAAAACCAAAAATTTATATCTTCAACTTGCAATAATTCACCAAAATGCCATATTTCTTTAATCATTCCCTTCTCTAATCATTAAAAGTATGTCAACTTGCTAATATAGAATCCACCCAACAACACCTTAAATGTGGTGTAACAGTTGTCTTCAGAGGAAAGGGAGATAGCAACCCAAGTTCAAATCCTGGACAAGGCTGTTTGCATTTCCCATAGTGTTAATATCCTTTGAAAAGGTATGCATCCCACTCTTTCTCCTTCAACTTTCAGTTAATAGTAGGGCAGACTATGATCTTTAACCTTAGAATAGCAATCAGTCTAGGAGAAGGAAAACTGAATTCAAACTTGTTAAACTCAGCTTAAAAATTGACCTTGTATCGCATCCTGATTGTGGTGGAGGGGTTGGGTAAATATATGAATATTAAAAAAAAAAAAAAGAAAAAAAAAGAAGCAAGGAATTGAAACTTACTCTTATCAAAATGGTAAACGTAAATATTACATTCTAGATAACAAATTTTCTTTGTTGTGCTATTATGTACCAGTACAAATATATATATGTTTGTTTTTTTGTTTACTGGCACATCAAATTTCATGGGTTATTCAATGTCAAATCCATCTTCGTAGAAGAACAGCAATGATACTATTAACCTATAGCTGGGTAGGAGTAAGGGAGTTCATAACTTTCTCAAGGGTGTTAATCTGAAAGTGAATGTAATAGTGAGAATACCATTCAAACTCACTTTGTAGCAATTTAGCCATTATACAGGGATTCCCCTTTTATATATATATATATATATATACACACACACACACACACACACACACACACAGAGTTGGCGGACTATAGTCAAGAGTGACCTGAAGGTTCCCTTTTCCATAACTACTACACTGAGGTGTAGGGGAGGGCACTACTCCTTTCTCTGAATTGTTTCCACTTACCCTTGATCCATACATTACAATGCTGAGTGTTAAGCAAGGAAGCATCAAGTACCTTTTTTCTTGAGTTTTTGGTATGACTTGACCTGGGATTGAACCCCGGTCTCCCGAACACTACTCAATAGGCCAATGGGCGAAGAAATCCACTAACAATATCATTGTAAGATAATTCTGCATGGAGAGGAAAATTATCTGAAATTTTTGAATTTGAAAAGCAGAAATTTAAACTTTTTTCTAATACGCATTGAATCCATAGCATTCACTAGATTATTAAAGTAAACATGATACGAAGTGCTTTGCCGGAATTAGAACTCTCTTGGCCGATTCCTGTGTTTTCGTCAATAACCATTGTGCTTCTTCACACTGATAAATAATGAGGAATAATATATATATATATATATATATATATATATATATATATATATATATATATATATATATATATATACGAGAAGAAAAATATAATAACATACATTATTGACAAGACAGGAAACGGTAGAGTCTGTTAGCCTTGACAGATATCCTTATGTATTAAGTTAAAACTGGGTATTTATTCCGGGTGTCATTTACACCCATGTAAACCATATGTCAGCATGTTGCAAAAGTTCAAAGCAAACAGATATAAGACTGCAAAATTGTTGATAAAATATTTCGGGGTTAAAAACCAGAAACTGCTGATAACCAACAAAAGTCTTTTCAAAGGCAAATGCAAACGTCAGAAAGATTAGAACAGCATTTTGCTGCATTTGACGTTGTTTGTTTGCAAAAAGCGAAGTTTATTTGATCACCATTAAATTTGTCAGGTTCTTCATCTATTTGACGCAGGAAAAATAAAAACTAACAGGAATCCCGAGGAAAAAAAAACAAGATATTCCAATCCAACTTCTTTTGGATAAAACTATTAGGATAAAAATAAAAGTTTATTGATGGTGAGACTCAGAACATTATATATATATATATATATATATATATATATATATATATAGAATAGGTTAGCAAATGATTTCAGATTTGCTATTTCTTTTTTTGTTATTTCATATACTTATACTTCACGTATTTCGAACATTTCAGATCACTTCTGACAGTCATATTAACGCCAAAGGGACAAATGCTGACACAAAATCTGAAATTACCCTCAGCCAAAATCCAAATACCTGACAGCCAGACGAGGACTAAAATCTTCGGAAAATGTGTTGTATAGGAATATGCAACGATATTTAAAAAAACAAAACAAAAAAAAAAACAAAAAAAAACGTAAATACCAAATTTGAAATAATTTGCAGACCTATATAGTTGAAATTATTAACTTTTCTCTCGCGGGACCAACAACATTCTTTATATAGAGAGTGACTAAATGTAGATGAGACCCATGTGACTGCTAAAATTCTACAAACAATAATGTTGTGTTCTTTTTGGTTTCAGATTTGAAAATAGTATACTATAACAACTATAATCTTCGGTTACAATGCCTTGGACAAGAGAAGAAAAAATATTTTGCGTCAGTACTTATTTGGAGCCAAAATCATTCAAAATTGTCTCAAAATAGATGCAACCCATTAATATGATAATGCTTTATTACGGAGACAAAAAAAAACCCCTCAAAAAACGATTCCATGTCTTGGAAGCTGATTAAATACGATTTTAAAAAATATTGATTTGAAGTCTCTAGCACAAAGATTCATGTTTTACAGGACGAGTTCCAAATGACCACCATTGCGAATCTCTCAATAATTGATTATAATCATATAAATATGTTGTTGTATCTATTTTGAGACACTATCTCTCTCTCTCTCTCTCTTTCTCTCTCTCTATATATGCATATATATGTATATATATATTATTACTTGTTTTCTTCCGAACTATGGGTTAAATAGTACCACTACTCTTCTTCTAGAAGGCTGGCTTTTGCATTAGATAACCAACAAAGGTTGATATGCCATTAAACTAAGAAACCAAACCATTTACGAAATCCTTTTTTTCTTCTCAACGTTAAGAAATATACAAAATAAAAAAAGAGGTCAAATTTGTTGCGTATGTATTTACCCAACTCCTCAACTATAGACCTTAAGTGTTACAAGGTCAACTTTTTGAACGGAGTAAAGCTGATTCGAATTCAGAGTTTTTCTTCTTTCAAATAGGTTGTCTAACCAAGGCTATATAACCCAATCTGCTCTATTATCTACCCATAACTTAGGGAGACCAGATTTTTTCCTGCTATTAACAAGAAGGGTAACGCAAATAGAATTTTAACCCAGGTTTCTGATACCATTTTCAATGACGATAACCGTTACACTAAGTGCGTCTTAATTGTATAACGCTAATAGATTAAGACCCCTGCTCGGAAGTGTAGAGTAAACCTTTATTGCAGTTTCTCTCAATTCCACATTGACCTTGAATGGTACTACCTTTTAGTGTCCGATGTATGGGTGAAATTGGTCTGTTTGCAAATTATTTGTATTAGATAGAAATACTTGATATGCAAAAAGCTAAGAGGATAGAATTTGGAATAAATCTAAATTTAATTCATGGGGCTCCAGGGAGAATAGATATGTGAGGAGAGATAATTAATTACAATTTGATATTTTTAATTATTTAGAACTAATTTACCTAAGAAGAGGTGATAGATTGAAAAAGCCCGGAACGTAAGTAAACGGATGGTAAAAACAAAATGGCACTGATTTTCAAAATTTGTCTCAATCTTTTGTAATGGATATAAGCAAACATCGTAGTGACATTGAAATCAGAGTTATAATTGCTTTCGGATATTTATAAGTGCGTTATTAAAATTGCCAAATCCAATATCATGATTGCGCTCATATAAATGACTTTTTAAGGTTTCATATCCAGGATGATGTTTTTTTTTTATGTTTCATATCGCGCTAATGCACTTGAAAAACGCATGTATCCATCTTTTCTTTATTCCACCCAGCTATGGCATCTCATAAGTACAGTGAGGTTTATCACCTTCTGAAACTCGGCAAAAGTATCCGAACTATGGACTTGAGTCACTCGTTACCAAAATATTGCAAAACTAAAGAAACTACACAAAAAGTATGAATAATGCTCCTAATTTGCAAACTTTTTGGCATGAAATAACCGAAGACGGTTTGATATGTCGAAAAAATCAATCAATCAGCTTGTCATTTTTATAACGTATTCTTTATCTCAGGTGATAATTGTTATTTTTTATCATAAAACCAACTAACTGAATGAATAACTAAGAGCATAATAATGTCCTTGGTATGATTCAAAATTCTATCAAATAGTGAGGCTCAAGTTCTATTGGTGTGTAGGGTGTAGAACATTTTTTGACTCCTATTAATCAAGGATCAACTCTAAATCAGAGCGGTAGAATCTATTTCCGTTCCATCAAGAGATCAGTAGATCTTTTAAAAATTATTGGTGTTCAATAGGACCGCGACAAAACAACAACAACAACAACAACAACAACAACAACAACAAAAAGACAGCAACAGCAAATAAACAAAAAGAAAAAAAAAAAATAAAGAAACAACTACAGAAAAACTGTAAATATAAATACCATTACAAAACCTCAAGTGGAAACAATTATTGTTGACATGTTAAAATAAAAATGAACCGAGTTGGTTAAGTAGTCAAAATAAGAAAGAATTTGGACTAAAATAGTTCAAATTCTCTATTATGTATGTTAGTACATATAATCAATAATGGTTAAAATAATGGTTGAAAAGTAATGTTGAAGCAATTCTCACTATAGCTTGAACTAAAACAAATTGTTGTATTTATTAGTGAAATGGTTATCATCAAAAGGGGGCGGAATCAGTAACCGAAGTTCAAATACTGAAGGATATTATAAACGTTTCCATTTGCACAAATGTCCTTCGGAATAGCATGAATGTATCTGTTCTCTCTCTGGCTATGGACAAATATCAAAGGAAATTATGTTCTTTAGCCTTGTTAAGGCAAACAGACAAGCAATTGAAAACTCTGAATTGAAACCCCCTGAATTTCACTTAAGATAATTTTTCTTGTGTAGCATCCTACTTATAGTGGATAGGTTAGGTAAATATCTATATATCTATCGATATATATATATATACATATATATACATATATATATATATATATGTGTGTGTGTGTGTGTGTGTGTGTGCGTGCATGTGTGTGTGTGTGTGTGCATGCGTGCGTGTGTGTTTGTGCGTGTGTGTGCATGTATGTAGTTACCCAACACTATACATGTATGTATCTATACATTTACCATAAGCTTATATATATATATATATATATATGTGTGTGTGTGTGTGTGTGTGTGTTACAGCTGTCGTTAATTCAAGCATGTTTGATTAAATAATAAAGACACATTTTGTCTATATGATTTAATAAACATCCTTTCGAGTTTCCTTATATATGCACACACACACAGAGAGAGAGAGAGAGAGAGAGAGAGAGAGAGAGAGAATGATAATTTATTTCAAAATTAAACGTGCACATTATAATGATTAATAAATATTTTTCGAACTATCATATTTGATAATTTTGATACTAGATTGTAAATGACTTGAATGTCCAAAGTTGTATATTAAAAATTCATGATAATCAAATTTAGATAATAAGAATATATCTGCGTAACTTAACAAGTTACATATATAAAAATATATTTAGAAATATTAACATAGAATATCCTGTAAAAATGTTCAATTTAGTAGTCTCATGTTTGAATCAATGCTTTATACTATCAGTACCATTCCCTGGTATAATTCTAAAATTTGTAATGATAAAACAGTTTTAGAAAAAATACACGTATCTAATAAAATATGCCATAAATTCCAAATATGTAATAGATTAATATAAAAAGACCTTCGTTGTAGATGGCAAAATAATCTAGAAGGAAACGCTTCTCAAGGTATTTTGTATCTTGTTCTTTCTTTCCTCATGTTTGCTTGGTTTGTGTGAGATGAACGAACTTGTCCAATATTTAGTAGGATAATTAAAACCAGATTGACAGTCTGTGTAATCGCAAAGAAAAGTAAATAAAAGAAAAATGAATTATGATGTTAGCTAAAATGAATAATGTTTAGCAATGGTTAATAAACTAAATGTAAAATTTACAATTTGTCACAAACTTTAAGATTCTTGTAAATCACAAAGTCTTCTTTTAATATTATACCTCCAATGCTTTCATGATATATCCGTTCTCCTCTTGATATACTGAAAGTCATCTTTTCAATTTGGAGCCTCGTAATATATAGTTTTCTTCTTTTTATATATGATAGAATCATCTTTTCATCTTGGAGCCTCTTCGTATATCTTTTTCGTCTCTTGATATGTTGAAAAATTATCTTTTCGTCTTGGAGCCTCTTCATAGAACTATTTCTTTTCTTTATATCATGGAGGAAAAATTTTCATCTTGGAGCCTTTTGATAAATACTTTTCTTTTTATATATAGGAGAATCATCTTTTCATCTCAGAGCCTCTTCATATATCCTTTCTTTTGTCTCTGATAAACCAAGTTTGTTAGATATGCAGGGTTTGAATGGCCATTAAAATCTCGGCGCAGAAGTTCAATGGAAAATATAATACTTTGCTCTCTCTCTCTCTCTGTCATCTGTCTATAAATATATATGCACGTGCGCACATGTGTGTGTCTGTGTGCGTATCTAGCGAGTGTGTGTGTGTGTGTGTGAGAGAGAGAGAGAGAGAGAGAGAGAGAGAGAGAGAGAGAGAGAGAGAGAGAGAGAGAGAATTAGCCGTATTCAAAAAATTTCAGATTCTCAAATGGGGCAATTTAAAAAAAATATATTCCTCATTGGTTATAAATGATATAAATAATCAAATCTGAAGAGATTACCATTATCAATATTTCGCAATAAATTTAAGTGTTTTTTGAAAAGATTATTGCATTTTATTCGTAATACACAGATAAGATGGTCTGACTTGGCAATAATATAACATGTTTTAAAATCATCCAAATTTTCAAGATGAGATTTCTGGCCATTGGCTGTAGGCAAGATGCTTCATTTTCATCTATTTAAAATTAGCTTAGCTTTAAGACAAGATCACTTGTACTGGTGACCTCCATTAAGATTGAAGTTATTAATCAGCAGGGGTGCGTTTGTCAACCATAATTCCGAAGTGAAATACTTATATTTATTTTCGTTTTCGTTTATTCTGTTATTGTTATTTTTAAGTAAATTTAGTTTAGGTTTATTACAAGGTCACTAGTAGCGCGCACGCAATGATCACCAAGGTTTTTTCTTCGTTTTCGGGTTTATCAGCGCTTATTATCTAATGCAAAGTCAGTAATTTTTGGAAATTTATATATATAGTTTCAGCTAATCATAAAAATTTATTTGCAAATAACTTAACTTCAATTGCTTATTCTTAATGCAGATATTTTGCACACAGTTATATGGTTTCAAGAAGTATTTTCAAACACTTGTAGTTTAGAAACAATTGCATGACTTCAGGAATATCAATACTTACCTGATTTGTAATCA
>CAUZXS010005497.1:52500-165000 GCA_963585895.1 Sepioteuthis lessoniana | reverse complement strand
TGTTTACACACTGTTAAATGTCAAAACAGTTCTATATTAAACAATTCCGTTTGGCGTAAGTACAGTATCAAGGTCAAAAACATTTCTATTTCAAACAATTCAGTTTTGCTATTTCAAACAATACAGTTTAGCATAAATAGGCTGCTTATTTTTATTCGAACCATTGATAGAACCATACCAAAAGCTACCATTCAGAGCCTGAGTGGATTTGGAAGCGATCGCAATGAAGGGGTGGTCCGCAATTCCCAAAGCTGCAGCATCACTGAAACCTCACCATCAGATTGTTTAGTGTCATTTCTCGGATACTCGTTGGGGGGAGGGGGTCTTAATCCTCTGCAGAGAAGCAGTAGGTCTTTTCAACAGCCCCAGCCGACTTGCAAAAGGATTCCGAGAATGAAAGCACAGACCAAAAATTTTAGTTCCCCAGTGGTCTTGAGTTCAATCACTGGTTTAAGTAAGTCATGAAAAGTCATATACTTTGATTCAATGGAAAAAAACGTGATATTTAATGGACAAGTCGGGGAAAAATAACTGATGTACAGCTCACTAAAAACGATCTAATTCCATGAATTATAGAAAGTATCTTCTCCCCTGGAGGTATAAATATCTTCGATATTTTTTGACTAAACACGCACATAAAGAAGACCGGGGAGTGGAAAACGGCTAAAACGTTGTGACTATAAGAATGATAAAGATAGATGAGTGTACTAATACGAATACATTATAGAATGTTACTAATTTTCTCTATCATTTTCCTTGATCGTGATTTGTATGTGTTTTTCTTCTTCTTTCTAACCCGAACACACCCAGAGTGTTAATCTATGACAACGAGGAAGACAGCAGATAGGAAATAAGGCTTTGCATTTTTCCGTGCTACCGTAGGTTGACAATATGAGAGAATTGTAAAAACTGAGATAGATAGATAGATAGATAGAGAGAGAGAGAGAGAGAGAGAGAGAGAGAGAGAGAGAGAGAGAGAGAATACTGTTAAAAAATTAGAATATATATTTTTTAATGATTATTTTTTCTTTTGGATAAACACTAATTTTCTGAAATTTAACCGAGTTGAAAAAGTGGCTTTTTATAAAAAGTGAAATAAATGAATTAAGTTTTTTTTTCTTCAGTAAGTTGCTCTTTCTCTTCAGTAAGTTGCTCTACAAAGGTTTATGAAATCAGCCTACCCTACTGTTTATAATACCCAGTCGGCTTGGGCAGTAGAATACAGACTGCAAATCCCCACATGGTAAGACACCCACCCCGCCAATGAGTGTTATGGATATATGACATTAAACGATCTGATGGTGAGGCTCCAGTACTGCTGGACCTTTGGGGAATGCGAAGTACACCTTCATTGCCATTGCTACAAGGTCCACTCTGACCCTGAGAGATAGCTCTTAATTGGGTCTTGTCTATGGGTCTAATAGGACCGTTTGACATTTAAAGTGAGAGCAAACATTAACTTTTGCTCAACTGAATTGCTTGGATTTGAACGTTTTGATCATCTGACTGACAGTAAACAAATGATTGATGTTTAATTGAATTGTTAGTGATACATAGTGATACTTTGAACCATTTATCTTCGCTGATTTATAATCAATTAAATAGTTAGGAATACAACTCTTTGATTATTTATCGTGTGTATCTTCAAAATGTGTCTAAAAAGCATATGTTTAATATATATGTAAAAACAGGATTTGGAATTAAATAATCAACAATGTTTAAAATGCCATAAAATCAAAGCAAACCAAACGGAACCTATTATTTATAGAAGAGGGGTTCATACCTTTTTTTGGGCAAAAATCAAATACAGACTCGTTTAGTATTCAAACTCAGCACGGAGATTCTGTATTATTCGATGATAAAATTTACACCAGCTTAGTATACATGTTCCATATATATATATATATATATATATATATATATATTATATATATATATATATATATATATATATATATATATATATAATCCTCTACATTCTTGGCGAGTGTAGATATTCCGATCATAAAGTTTAACCTGGAGCACTAAGTATGTATGCACCTATATGCTGGTGTGCATGAAGGTAATCCCACGTATGTGCATATATATATATATTATATATATATATATATATATATATATATATATATATATATATATATAGCTGAAGAACTTCATAAAAGTAAATATGTATCTAATAAATCAGCATTTTACTGAACCACGTGACTTCCTATGTCAACCAAATAATTGTTACGTGTTTGTAAAAAAAATTGTATTTGTACAGTTGAATCTTACAAATTCAGACTTTGAATATTAGCTCACCTGAAGATCGATAATCTCAGAGTCATAAAATTTCCCCTCCCCCACTTTCTTTATCATTTTGTTTTATGCTATATTTATTAAAGCAATCTGATTTCTGAGTGTCCATTCAAACTTCAACTGGAGGGCTTTTTGACTTAGATCAAAGTGTATAATCCATTCTAATTAGCTTAATATAGGATACGTTCCCAAAGTACGTATATCAGTATTTCACGAACCCTAAGTCCTAATACTAACCTAACTCATTATCAAGTCCATACAAACATATACTACAACTTTCTTTTGACAAACAATTTAGTTTATTCCAAAAAGGACCTCATCAAATTAATTTGTTAGATCAAGTTTTAATTTTTGAACTTAAACTTCTGTACATAGTTAAAATCTATGATTAATTGTATGAAGCAGACACTTTAATTTGGTTATCAATTAGGAAAAATATTTCAGTGTAATTTATTAATCTTTAAACCTCTGCTTAATGATTTACACTACAATGCGTGTTCAAGCTCAATCTACTTAGTTTTACGTTGAGGTTATTATTTATTTGACTTCAGTGACTATCCACTCATAATTCAAATAACGAGTTTAACCCAATGGCACAAATAGATCGACCCTTGATTCATGGTTAACAAATCAATTCATGGAACTTATTTTTGAAGCAGAAAGTTACTTCTAAGTTTTCCTATTATTTTTGAATTGTATCTTTACAAAATTATTATGAATTGTAATAGCTGATGTCGTATACCGTAATATATGTATATACAACTATAAATATAAGCAGAAACATAATCAAACATGATATACGAACCTCAATGGGCACCTCTGATGGTGTAACGGTTAGCAAGCTAGACTAGCAAACCTACACGAGTGAGTTCGAGTCTCATTGGGCGCATCATTCATTCGGCCTTGTGCCACATCGAAGCAAAGAGCTTTGTAAATTACCAATATACGAACCTCAATGAACGAACGAACACACTTCTTTATAAAAATATATCTCTCACACTTTATTCTAGAAAGGGTTGATGTTGGTTGTGTGCGAGAGATGAGCTGGAGACGGGGACTGACTGTTGTATTGACCCTGCAGTACTTCTTTCTCATCTTGGCTGGGTTGCTCAACCATGGGTCACTGAGGGCCCAAAGCCCTCTGTCTGCCCATATTTACCCAACCCCTCCGCTTGGGGAGGATATGACACAAGGTCAATTTTTAAGCGGAGTTTAACAGGTTTGAATTCAGTTTTCCTTCTCCTAGACTAGTTGCCTCACCAAGGCTGAAGAAATCAGTCTGCCCTACTATTTACCCATGGCTGGAAGAAGAATGGTTGGATTCACACCTTTCCCAAGGGTATTAGTGCTATGTGAAATACAATCAGTCTCGTCCAGGATTTGAACTCGTGTCGCCGTGTCCATTTCTTACGACGATAACTATTACACCACGGGCACCTCCAAAGCCCTCTGTCTGCCGCTGGCTCTCAGTTTGGCATCTTTTCTCCAACTGACTCAAGCCGTCTCTGTGCTGGTTATATCATTATTTAACGTCCACCTGCTTCCGCTGTTCTAACGCTTATTTACACAGGTGCATCTCTTGATTGACGGTTCAGTCGAGGGTCAATATGTTACACTGAAATCTGGAATAAACTTTCCCCGTAAGTATCTTTCATCAGCATACGGATAAATTGGCAAGGACTGTAGAATACACCGAATACGTCTTTGCAGAAGAGTATACGAGTATATGAGTATACTAGTATGACACTAAAAAAATCTGATGGTGATACTCCAATCGTGGAGCTTTGGGAAATATGGAGTCCCTCATCACTGCCATTATTATGACCCCGGAGTGATAGTACCTTTTAGGGTTCCAACTATGTGACCAATTAACTGCATGCAAACAAATGATTGATGTACTCCTTAAACTATGCAAAATAATTAGTGTTAAATATTACTGGAGTAAAAGTACTCGATATTAATAAGCCCTTTGTTATAAATAAAATAGTAGTAAGCAAGTGGATTATTATACCATGTGTGGTTTAATTACCAACAAAGTGGCATCAAGCTTACCTTTAAGTTTATTCTGGCTTCTGTTTTTATTAAAATATTAATGCTTGAAACCATTTAACTGTGTCCAAAAATTGAATTATTGGTATATTATATCAATACTGGCGAATACTTAACTGAGTCAATACTTAAAAGCTCTCCACTGTATGAAAACAAATGATTAATATTAAATTGAATTATTCGTTTTAGTTAAGAATCTTTAAAAAAAATTGTGTGCCGGCAAATGAGCTCTAACTCCTTAAAAAGTAAAACGACCTACAAACGTGGTGTCTTCAATAAGTTTCCAGACTGTTTTGTACAGGCATTTAAAATTGTCGTATATTCTTGAAAATTCAGTTTGTTATTGGGATACAACTAATGAGATAACTGACTGATTTTTTATGATTTCAGGTTTAAATGAACAGCTACAGCAGCAATTGGAATACACTCTGCTAAAGCCTGATTGTCACAGCTGGTGAATTTCAAAAATTCAATCTGGACTTGAGGAAACTTTAAAAGAACGATATGCAATAAAATTCTGTTTTAAACTTGGAAAAAATGCCACAGAAACTTATGGAATGCTTCAGATTGCTTTTTGACCATCTTGCATGAGTTTTTGAGTGGCATAAGAGATTCAAGGAAGGAAGGAAGGAAGGGAGTCTGTGAGGGATGGTGAGAGGTGTGGGAGGAGTAAGGAAGTCAATACACCAGAGATGATTGGCTAAAGGGTTAGGGTTACGGTTACTATGTTGAGGTTTTAAGGGAGTTCCGGAAGAGATTCCGTCGGAAGAGACCAGCACTCTTCAAATCGGGTCAGTGGTATTTCCACCAGGACAACACACCAGTCCACAACTCCATCCTTGTCACAGACCATTTGACCAGGATGGGCATCAAGACAGTTCGTCACCCTCACTATAGTCCAGACCTTGCTCCCTGTGACTTTTGGTTATTCCCTTAGCTCAATGGCTGTCCTGAAGACACAATTGAGATAAAAGAGGCTGTGACGAAGGTCATTGACACGCTCACACAAGAGGGCTTCTATTGGGCCTTCCAGAAGTTGTTAGAACGTTACAACAAGTGCATTGCAGCCGAAGGAGATTATTTTGAAGGGAACTAGAGTTTGATGTGTGTACTATCAATAAAAGTGTCCATCCGAAAAAAGTCTGGAAACTTATTTAATGATCCACGTATTTACATACAAATCTTGTATGTATAACCATTTAACCCTGTGAAAACAGATATTTTAAATTTATTTGCTCGTGTTACGTTTCAATACTTGTAACTATTTTACTGTGAGCAAACAAACAAGTTCTGCCTTGTTTAAAATGTTACCTGTTGCAGTTTTTCTCCTTTTACCAATCCAGTAGATGGGACGCACTGCTGATGGCCGTGACGCAATAGCGCAGATCTGGTCTGGTTTGTCATATTGGTCGAAGCTCCCTGGCTCGAGTACCGGGGGAGGCCTAGCATTCACGTCACGCGGTTAAGACTGACATATTCCTCGATCTTCATGGAGGGGAGGGGCTTCTTTTCAGGCTCTGACCCTCCTCAGAAGGTATAGGTTTATCGACTGGCCCCTAATGCGCCTCCTTTTAGGAAAATACCAATAGGGCCCGAGGCATTTTTGAGAATGCCGGGCGTGGACCCTCCTTAAAAAGGTGGGGTGCGCGACCAATACGTTTAAAATGTTACCAAAAAATCAATCAATCAATCAATCAATAAATAAAGCGCTCAACTGCGTCCTCGAAACAAACAATTTCGAGCTCCAGTCATGCTACCATGTTTACTTTTGAATGAATATCTTTGGTATAGGTATTGTACCCATTTATCCTTCAAGGCATAGGTTAAATAATATCACAGCTGTTCATCTACAAGGACAGTTTTGGCATTAAATAACCCATGAATGTTGATGTACCATTAGAGAAGCCAATATCACACAATTCTGTAGTTTCTCACCATTTATCAACCCATTCAAATCTCATTTTTGTTAATCTTCCATGATAATATTTGATTATTTTTCGTATTCACAAGCCACATTTTATCGCTACTTCTCTTTAACTTGTTGCAAAGTCGTGACCAATATAGCTTTAAACTGTACTCTAATATCGAATCTTAGAACCTAAAATTAATTTAAAAAATTGGCATAGTGTTTAGAGCTTTCGCCAGTGGTCCGGGAGACCAGAGTTCTAATCCCAAACCAAAGACTCAAAAATGTTACTTGATGTCCTCATTACTTGATACACATGTGCGGATCAAGGCTTAGTAGATAAATCCAGGCAAAGGAGCAGTACCCTTCCAGAGCCCTTCGTGTAGTTGCTTTTAATTTACTAAGCTTTTTGCTTAGATGTAGCATAAAGGTCGCATGAATGGGGCACCCAATGAGAATCGAACTCACTCGTGTTGGTTTGCTAGTCTAACATGCTAACCATTACACCCCCGTTCGTGTAGCTGCTATTGAAAAAGGGAGCCTTCGGGTTGCCCGCGACAACGGCCAGTTAACTTACTTATACACGGCATTATGATGTGTTAAATGAAGAAATAAACACCAAAAGAATGGTTTGGTTTCTTTGTTTAATGGCATATCAACCCTTGTAGGTTATTTAATGCCAAAGCCATTCTCCCAGAAGAACAGTAGTAATACTATTTAACCTATAGCTGGGAGGATAAGGGGGTTCATACCTTTCGCAAGGGTATTTGTCCGAAAATAAACGTAATAGAAAAACAGGAGTTCGAACTCGCTTACAACGATTCTGCAGTCCATGGTTTTAACCAGTACACCAGGAAGACACTCCCCTAGAAGAATGTAACTACTTAAGTTTCTCACGGGGATTAAAGATCATTGATATTGTGTAACATGACCGAATTCTATTTTTATTCATTCATTTGTTTATTCATTTGTGGGCGTTAACAAACCTCATTCAAATAACCAATCAGACTTTTGTTTTTAAATCTTTGTAAATGCTTTTTTTTAAAAATTGATCAACTGACTAAACATCTTTTACTTTATACTTTTGGTGCCAAATGCCGTGATGTGTGATACGCACAACGAAACATAAATCTCATAAATGCACAAAGAAAAGGTGAATATAAAAATGAAAGATGTTAAATAAACCGAGCTAAAGAGAAGTAAATATGCTTGCTGGCTTTTTATAATTAAAAAAAAGTGAAAACGCGTTCTTTGAACTCTCACTGAGACCATATCATTTTGAAACATTGCTTTTGTTTCTCTTTCGTCTTACTCAATGGACACCAGTTGAAATTGAAAGCTACAAATTACGATCTATACTCTTCCGTTTTTTTTATTACCACAGTTCTTGGGTGGTTAACTGAAGACAAATTGCAATGTAATTATCCAGTCGCGTGCAGGTTGGTTAAAAAATAATGTGGACATTAATCTTGTAGTGCAACTAAAAAATATCGAGCCAAAACTCATTCTTCATTCTAAAAAGTTTGCTTAAATCAATAGAGAACACATAAAAAAGAAAGAAACTGTTTTATTTTCCTTTTTTTATATTCTTTTTTATTTATATATTTATTTTCAGAAAAAACACAAGACGAACAATTACTGAAACGGCCTGTTTAAAGAAAGACAGTTCTTGAATATGAAGTATTGTTGCCAACAAGTGACAGGATATTCAAATTTTTATAAGAATCTTGTAAAGGCTTGCCATGAAGAAACACCAGAGAGCAGATAAAATTGCTTCTCCTCAAAGTCAATCCACGTCAACAAGTATGTCCAACTTTAATTTCTTAATAGTTGCACAAAATGAGACACATTTTGGCACGGCTTTTTGCTGTTGTATAAACGAGAAAACCAGCGAAGGAAGAGAGAACATCACTCACGTGGAAAATGTCAATGAATAAAACCTTATTTTGAAAATATAGATGACGTTATTTTGTATCTTTTTTTTTTAATATTCTTATTTTGCCTTTATTTTTATCTGTTTTTACAGATGTAAATTTTTCCATACCCAAATATTTCATTTCTATCGGTCTACAGAACTGAACTATTTTTCTTCTCAATTTCTTCTGCCTTTTTATATTTCGATAAAATGCAACACATTCTGATATTTAGTTTGGTTTTATGGCATTTTAACTATTGTAGGTTATTTAATGCCAAAACCGGTTTATACATATATATTAGATATATGGGTTTTAAATACATTTTGTTGATAACATTTTTAAATGAGTCTGACCTCATTTTTTGCACACAGTCAAATGGTTTCAAGCATCGCTACCCAATACGAATAATTCTATTTCCAATTAATCATTTGTTTGTACAAAGTTAAATGTTTTCAAGTATTTCTATGTAACAATCAGGATTTAACATTAATTATTTGTTTGCACACAGTTAAATAAATAAATATATGTAAAAGATCAGTTTTTCAGTAATTAAATAAAAAAATAAATTAAAACGAATTTGTTTGCACTCTAGTATTGATATTGTTTCTCCACATAAAAAATGTTTTAATTATCGCTATTTAACACTTATAATTCTATTCAATGTTAATATTTCGTTTGCACACAGTTAAATTGTTCCAAGTGCTATTATGAATCACTAATATTTCAGTTAAACGTCAGTCATTTTTTTACACACACAGTTAAATGATCAAAGATTTCTATTTCAAACAATTCAATTTAGCTTAAGTCATTTGTTGGCACTCAGTTTAACTATCAAACAGTTCTATTCGAATTTTTAAGCACTGCCACCATGAACGAGAGTGGACCTTGGAGCGATGGCATTGAAGAGGTACTCCACATTCCCCAAAGCTCCAGCATTTCCGGAACCTCACCATCAGATTATGTAGATTCATATCTAGGACACTCCTTGGGATGTGTACCCTTCTACAGAGAGACATTTAGTGTATTTCACAGCCTTAGCTATTGGCCTAATGAGTAGAGTGTTCGCCAATGGTCCGGGAGACCGGGGTACAATCCCAGGTCGAGCCATACCAAAGACTCAAAAAATGGCGCTTGATGCCACCTTGCTTAATATTCAGCATTATAAGGAAAGGATCAAGGGTAAAGTGGAGCAATCGGGTTACCCTCGACTAAGTTCACCATCTTTACTTACAGCCGCAGCCGACTGTGTTCATTACATTCTAAGAGAAATCAAGGTTGAATATTTAGGATTTGTTTTTGTCTTTATACAACCTTTTCCGCAACGAGAAAAATGCAACAACAAAGTGTGATACTATTGGCTTGATTCCAAAGTGTTCCTTTTTCTAGAGAAGTTGCCTAACCAAAGCAATAAAAACCAGCCGACCCCCTATTTTTTCATTGCTGGAGGAGGGAACAGATTGGTATATAGCTTTGTCATATGCATTAGCGCCAAGTGAAACGCAAACAGCCTCATCCAAGATTTGAACTCGGGTCGCCGATTCCATTTCCTATGACAATAACTGTAACGCTAAGCGTTACATTGAATTTTACGTTAAGCGGACTTTTTAAATCTCCATATAATGACTCACATTCTTAGACAAACTTGAAAATTTACAATTCCTTGATTTACGTATAAACAGATGAGATTTCAACTTATTCTTAAATTAATCTATTTCCTATTGAGACACAAATAAATTCGTACGGTTATTAATTTAGATCATTCACTTTAAAATAATTGTTATTCTTTTTTCGATATTAATATCTTTGAACATCATCCCCCACCATTAAAAAATTATTGCCCATCGGAACGTCTAAGTGTACCTCAAAGTGTGTAAAATACGTTGAATAACGAGTCCTACAGTGCCCAGTTAGTTTGTGTATTTTCCATTGTGTAAGTCAGTTGGCGACCATAGTCCAGGGTGACCCGTAGGCTCACTTTTTAATTGCTACTACACTGAGGTGTAAGGAAGGGCGCTACTCCTTTCCCTTGTTTGCTCCACGTACCATCAATCCATTATTACCTTATGGTACTGAGTGTTAAGCAAGGAGACATCAAGTATCATTTTTTGAGTCTTCGATATGCCTCTACCTGGGATTGATTCCCAGTCTCCCGGATCATTGGAGAACACTCTACCCACCAGACTAATTGGCCTTTAATTCAAGAGTGTAGTGAATTCAAATTTATCCTCCTATACGAGCTACATTACCAAGGCTTAAAAACTATGATGCCATATTTTTATCATTAATAACATTCTCTAAATATCAATCTTCTATTCTTTGATTTAGTTTTCGTATTCACTAGCCATATTTTATGGCTGCATCTCCCAAACTTATTGCTAAGTAGTGGCCAATTTAGCTTTGAAATGTACTCTAACATCGAATCTCAGAACCTGAAATTGATAAAAAAAAAAAAGAAATTGGCATAGTGGTTAGAGTTTTAACCAATAGTTCGGGAGACCTGGGTTCAATACCAGGCCGAGTCAAACCAAAGACTCCAAAATGTTACTTGATGCCTCATTGCTTAACACACATGATAAAGTACGAATCAAGGATAAGTGGAGCAATCGAGGTATTTCGTGAGCTCACTGTTTCAGCTGGAATTTTGTATTAGTTTGCTTAATTCATTTTCCAACGTTGAACAAAATATTAACCATTTTTTCCTGTCTGCTCTCACAATTTCATAGTTTTCTCGTCCCGGAATTTGAAAAATCTTTTTCAGCAAAGATCTGCTCGGAAAGCCTTTTAGCAATCTGCAAACTAATTTTTATCATTAATAACATTCTCTAAAATTAGAATACATTGTAATCCAAAGGTGGTAGATGTGCTGAATCTGATTGATGAGAAAGGAAGTTTCATCAAATAGTGAAAAGTTTTGGTTAGACACAACAAAAAATATGATATTTAGCGTTAATCGTACTAAATGTTACAGCCTTTTTGCTCATTCTAGGTTGCCCAATCGGCTGGGGCTGTAGAATACACCGACTGCTTCTCTGCAGAGAGGTAAGACCCCTCCCTAACGAGTGTTCTAAATATGACACTAAACAATCTGATGGTGAGGTTCCAGTAATACTGGAGCTTTGGGGAATGCAGAGTACCCCTTTATCGCCATCGCTACCAATTCCACTCTGGCCTGGAGTGGTAACACTTGATAAGGTCCCTATCTATGGGTTAAAGGGAACTAAACCGTGGTTTCATGACTTTACTGATTTTTGCATTTAAACTGTGATTTATGCTAAACTGAATTGTTTAAGATAAAACTGTTTTGGCATTTAAACTGCGCACTTATGCTAAACTGAATTGCTCGAAATAGAACTGTTTTGACATCTAAACCGTGTACTAATGCTAAACTGAATTATCTGAAATAAAACTGTTTTGACATAAACACTGTGTATTGCCCAGTTAGCTGGTGCTATAGAATACAGTGACTGCACCTCTGCAGAGGTGTAAACCCCCCACCACCATCAATGAATTTCCTGGATATGACATAAAACAATATGATGGTGAGATTCCAGTGATGCTGAAGCTTTGGGGAATGCGAAGTAACCTTTTATTGCCATGGCTCCGAGGTCACTCGACCCAGAATTGTAGCACCTGCCAGGGCACTATTCATAGGTTAAATAGAACTAAACTGCTTATGGTAAACTGAATTGTTTGAATTAGAACTTTTTGACAAAAGTGAATAGTTTGAAATAGAAATATTTTTGACAATTAGACTGTACTTACATTTAAATTGCATTCTTATGCTAAATAAATTATTTGAATTGGAACTTTTTTTATATTGAAACTGTACTAAATTGTTATATATATAGAACGTTTTTGATATTTAACTGTGTATAAACAAAATTATCTGAAATAGAATTGTTTGAATAAACTGAATAGTTTGAAACAGAAATGTTTTGAAAATTAAACTATGTACTCATGTTAAATTGATTTGTTTGAAATAGAACTGACTATTTGCATAAAAATGGATTTGGCGTTAAATAATCTACAAAGGTTGATATACCATAAAAATCAACCAAACAACCTTATTCTAGGTGGATATTTTTTGTGAATTTCTACCTTCAGTATGTTTTTCTAGTTACGGTACTTGTTCGAATATAGCATTAAATTAATAGGAAAGTGCTCCCTCACACCATTTCCATGGTATCACCTTTGTTGGATATAAAATCTGCCTTTAGTATGGTTGATGGCTGTTCTTTCTATTACCTCAGGGTATCCTGAAATATCTATTACAACATTAATAGTTTGTATAGAAATGGAAAGTTACATTATGTTTAAGCAGAGAAGGACCCACAGAAATACAATCCATTACATTGCTTACATTAGTTAAGTTTAGATTCTTTGTTTAATGGCATATCAACCTTTGTAGGTTATTAATGCCAAAGTCATTCAAAGAACAACACTGGTACTCTTTAACCCATAGCAAGTAGGATAATGGGATTCATACCTTTCCCAGGAGTATTTGTCAGAAAGTGAACGTTAGAGTGCGATTGGAGTTTGAGCTGGTTTACAACGATTCCGCAGTTCATCACTTTAACTATTACACCACGAGGATCCCTTCTTACTTTAGTTAAGCAACACATCAAAATACCCAATTAAATAAACTTGGTACACATGATATATATTCCACGTTTAATATTAGATATTTGATTTCATTTGGCTATCTCCAATGCTCTACAATGTGGATTTAACTCTAATGATATATCTTTATTGGCTATCAATGGCAACTGTTTATCTGATCATGGATAATTGTTGAGTGAGAAATCTCCCGCAGGAATCATTGCTACCACTTATTGACATAATTTAATAATCACAATTCCTGCTTAAAGCGTAAGAGCATGGTTGTTGTTACTGCTGGCTGGTTGGTTGGTTGAAGGCTGGGTTTTATGGTATATCAACCCTTGTAGGTTATTTAATGCCAAATCCATTTTTATACAAAAAAAATTATAAAATTTTCAAAATGAATGCAATCCCGTTTACAAAAAAAGATAATAAATTTGTCATTAAATGGCATTAGGTGCGTTTTGGTTAACTTTATCATATTTACCCAACCCCTCCGCTCGGGCAGGATATGACGCAAGGTCAATTTTTAAGCGGAGTTTAACAGGTTTGAATTCAGAGTATTCCGTATCGTAGACTAGTTGCCTCATCAGGGCTGAAGAACCCAGTCTGTCCTACTATCTACCCATAGCTGGAGGGAGAATGATTAGATTCATACCTTTCCCAAGGGTATTAGTGCTATGTGAAATGCAATCAGTCTCGTCCAGAATTTGAACTCGCATCGCCGTGTCCATTTCCTACGACGATAACCATTATATCACGGGCAGTGTACATTTATTGACGTTAGGAGATTGGAAACTTCAACATGTCTCTGAGGACGAGGCAAAGATTAATAAAGATCATTATATATATATATATATATATATATATATATATATATATATATATATATATATATATATATATATATATATATATTGTAATTGTATACATATGAAACCATTTTATTATGTGCAAAAAATGAGTTCTGGCTTGTTTGAACATTTTAACGACAACTATTCATTTATAAATCACACACTCTCACACATAGATAGATAGATAGATAGATAAGATTTGGTTTTGAATAACTTAAAAGGAATGATATATCTTAGACCCAACCAAGCATTAGTTATGTCTGCTACGTATTTATACCATATGCCCGTTGGTTATTCCTAGAGAATGAGTAAGAACATGTTTTCTGAAAACTTATTTAAAAACATTCTTTATATATTAGCAGACACAAATGATGTTGCAGTGTAGACTAAGTGTACATGAAGTAAATATAACAAAGGAATAATATGTGGGAAATTCGAGATTTTGGGCGGATGTATTTTGCCTTAGAGACGTGACGTTTACAGTTGAGATTTCGATTTCATTGACATAATTTGTGCGTTTGGCGAAATAACTACAAGAGATGATAGAGTCTCATTAGGTGCCCCTTTCATATGGCCCTGTGCTAAATCTAATTAAAAAGCTTAGTAAATTACTACAAAAGATTATAAGGATACGTCGCTGTCTGGTGAAGGAAGAATCCACGTTAATCTCAGGGAAGAGAATCTGGTTTATTTTATCGTAGTGTGACTAATTCACCCAAACCCTATTCTTGATTTTTTTACAACTCTAATGAGTTCAAAATGGAGTAGATTTTTTCAATTCGCGAATAATTATTACAACAATTAGCAGCAGCAGAATGTGTCCATATTACGTATAGGTTTAAAGATGTTGAGTGATAATTATGAAGCATTTTTGCTAAAATCCATAATTTATTTACGCTTATCTGATATCTTATCTGATATCAAATGTATTTTTTTACTTTGAAGCAACTTCTTTATTGACAATATTTCTTATGATGTATGTGCACTTATTCTTGTTTGGCCTTTTGAACGGGATTTAAATCTCTGGATTTCCGACATCGCTCATGTCTTCATAGGGCTTGGCTATGTGAGAAGTCACTTTTTAGGTAGACGCCAATCTGGAGTAGAGTTTGTTCATGTGCTTGGTTTTCAGCTATTCCGAAAATTAATTGTACTCGAAACTGTTTCTATTGCGTACTAAATGGAAACTTCCTCACGATCGGAACATTAAAAATACATGGTGCAAACATCCTTTTACGGTGAGAAAAGAGACTGATTGACAAACAGACGGTGAGAATGCGTGTAAAGAAGTTTTCTTTCTTAAAGGTTTAAATTGTAAGGAAAAAGCAAGTTCTGAGAGATATTACAAGCTAGAAGCAGTATTCTCATCTTCGTTGAAAAAGCAAGATTCACTGAATATTTGGTAAAGTGAGCCAAAATTGCATGGCAAGAAAACGAAAAGCTGTAAAATGCACCCAGAATAGTTTTGGCCCTGAATATAGACAGTCCTGAGTACGTAGAGCAGCTCATCAGTATTATTACCATAACTGTTCCTGAAGTGAAAAAAAAATCTATGAAATATAAAAAGTTTAATTTCGAAATCATATGATATGCTGTTTTTATGTGAAAGTAAAATAGTGGAGAACTGAGATTGGGTGAATTAGAGACACAGTCATGCCACTATATGCTGACTGTTTCCCTAGCAGAGAGGTGTGATGCCCCAAAAGGGATAACTAAACTGCATCTGATGCTGAGACTTCAGTTCTGAATACGGTCTACACCTTCATAGAAATTATTCGTAGGTCAACACTGTCTCGTTGTCTTTGTCTCTTTTATCGTCCTATCTATGGCTGAAATGGATCTGTTCAAAAGTTGTTCGTTATTCGATCAGAATACTTGGTACCATTTCATTGTAAATTATTTGTATCAATAATACTTAGTTGTATTTTTTTACCAAGTATTATCATTAATTGACTGAAACGATATGATGTGTTAACAAATAACTATTATTAAATCGAAATAATTACTTGAAAACATAATTATTTTTACTAGATTGAAATACTTATAATCATATAATTGTATGCAAATTACTGTATTAGATAGGAATATTTGATATCATATAAATGTTTTTAAAAACATTAAAGAAAAACAAGATCAAAATGTACATGTACAATGAATGCAATTCCTTAAACTCTAGGCATGATACAATCCTATAAAGGCTGATATACTGTTAAAAGCAATCAATGATAAATTGAACAATAAATAAATGAAAAAGTAAACGAGGAATGAGATTTATGAGTTGGCTTTGATGATACATTTAAAGTTGATAATCATATTTTATCTATTGTTTGAAGGGCAGATGGAATGATTTACTAGAAGGTTAGAAATATTTTTTTAAGTGAGGAATACTTTTTTAAAGATAAATAAAAACCCAAAAGACCTGATCTAGAATATTATGCTTATGCTTTGGTTCCTTTGTAGAGACATGGATATTGGAGAGCAATATGAAGATTGGAGGGCATACAAAGAAAAGTAAGAAATATAATTTAAAAAGTAAAAGGTTATAGTTACGTGGAGAGATTGAAAATATATGGTTAACTACTTTAAAAGAAAAAAGAATGCAAGCAGATCTTATGGAAAATTTCATATAATTAATAGAAATTCTAATTATGGTAGACATTTTTCAATATTATGCTTGAATCGGAAATTTATTGTATTAGAATCTAAGTCAACCAACCAATGTTTTTTCAAATAGAATTATATACTTTTGGAATGAAATACCATATCAGATAAAAAAACAACTGCTGTATTGAGAATTTTAATATTGAATAGGATTATTTCAGAAGTAATGGTAAAAAAGAATTTATGAGGGCATTTACGGGACTCAACAATAGAATTGCTTAACAGAATTTTATCTGTTTATGGATATTGTATTAATAGTGCTAGTATTTTATGCAATGATTATTTTTAAAGTTGTAAAAATATAATAAAAAGCGGGAATGTTCAAGGAGGCAAAAAGAGCAGCACAAAGCAACGCCATCAGAACCAATTATATCAAAGCAAGAATAGATAAGACGCAGCAAAACAGTGAATGTGGGTTATGCAATGATAGAGACGATATGATAAATCACATGATAAGCGAACGCAGTAAATTAGCACAGAAAGGTTATAAGACGAGACACGTTTTGCTGGATGAAATGATCCACTGGGAATTGTGTAAGTAATTTAAATTTGACCATACAAACAAATTATATATGCACAACCCAAAATCAATTCCCGAAAATGACACTCACACACAAATTCTTGGAGATTTTGACATCCAAACGCATCACTTAATCTCGGCCAGACTACCAGACCTCATAATACTTAACAAAAAAGAGAACGTGCAGAATGTGGACTTTGCAGTGCCAACTGACCACAGAGTAAAATTAAAAGAAATTAAAAAGAATATATACCTCGACCTTTCTAGGGAATTGAAAAAAACTGTGTGACATGAAAGTGACATTTTTACTTATTATAATTGCTGTTCTTGGTATATTCACCAAAGGATTATTAAAGGGACTGGAGAATTTGGAAATAAAAGGACGAGTGGAGACCACCCAAACTACTGCATTACTGAGATCAGCTAGAACACTGAGAAGAGTCCTGGGCACTTAAGGAGACTTGGTGTCACTCAGGTTCCAGTGAAAGACCATTAGCTAACGCTGATGTGAAAAACTCTCAAGGAATAATAATAATAATAATAATAATAATAATAATAATAATAATAATAATATGCAGCAAATTAGCCGAGAGGGAGTATAAGGCGAGACACGACTGGGTCAGCAAGGTGATTCATTGGAAAATGTCTAAGAAACTTAAATTCGACCATACTAACAAATGGTATACGCACAACCCAGCACCTGTCCTAGAAAATGCCACGCATAAACTCCTATGGGAATTTAACATACAAACGGATCACCTAATCCCGGCCAGAAGACCATATTTAATAATAATCAAAAAGAAAAAAGAAAAAAAGAGAACTTTCAAAATAGTCGACTTTGCTGTCCCGGCTGACCATAGAATAAAACTGAAAGAATGTGAAAAGAGGGATAAGTACCTCGACCTTGCTAGGGAATTGAAAAAACTGTGGAACATGCAGGTGACAATTATTGGTGCGTTTGGAACAGTAACTAAAGGATTGCTAAAGGGACAGGAGGACTTGGAAGTTGGCAGATGAGTGGAGACGATCCAAACGACAGCACTGTTGAGAACGGCCAGAATACTAAGAAGGGTCCTGAAGACTTGAGGAGACTTGCTGTCACTCAGACTCCAGTGAAAAACCATCGGCTGACGCTGATGTGAAAAGCTCTAATGAGTGAATAATAATAGAAATAACATTGCCGATATATCATCATTTGAACTTTTCAGTCAATTACCTTTCCAGAGCGCCCAATTATCTATTTTTCATTTAGTTACTGCACTCAATGAATAGAAAACTGAATCACTTACTGAGCGTTTTTTAGCTCAAAATACAACTGATTTTAAGCCAAAGACAATAGAAACTAGGGATTATTATTGAATATGAAGAAGCTTTCGTTAAATGATTTTGTTATTCATTAGCAAATATAAGTCGCTTATGATGCAAACAAAAAAGGCATGATTCTTTCCGGAAAAAAGTTTTTTGGGTAAATGACAAAAGCAACATAGGGTGTCTCAAAATAAAGATATCATTTGAGATGCACAGGGCGTTTCAGAAAAAAAATTACATTATTTTTTTAATCTGTTAACTTGAGCAAATTATCTCAAATTTCAACAGCATGTGTTGAAACTATCAAAAATTCTTTCTTTAATGTTTAAACACCTTTTCTTCTTCGGTGAATAGTATTTTCATAATTCAAAGAGAAAAGAAAACAAAAAACTAAACATGGAATTTCTAGTTGTTTTTACTCATGCCGTTAAAACTTGAGCTAAATTTAATTTTAGAAATTAGATGAGGAAATTATACCAATTCTTGGGTAACTCCCTGAATACATATATATATATATATATATATATATATATATATATGTGTGTGTGTGTGTGTGTGTGCGCGCGCGCGCGTGCGTGCGTGTGTGTGTGTGTGTGACTTCTTGAAATATTTCCAGAATTTTTTTTGAGCGGGGGGGGGAGCCTTATATTATCAAACAAGTAAAAATCATTGAAGATTATTCTGCAGTAAAATGATCAAATTCAGTCCCAAGGATCTAGAATTGGTTCTTCTCAAATGGAGGATTTTCATAAGTCAATCTCTGGATGCAGTCAAGAAGCCTAGATAAAAACGAACGCGCCCGAGAGAAAGAGAGAGGGGTTCAGGGAATTCTCTACAATCAAACCGAATTCATGTTATATATATATATATATATATATATATATATATATATATATATATATCATCATCATCATCAAGACGTGCTGCCAGCACGGATATCCTTGACCATCTCTCGCCACTTTTCCCTATCGTTCATCACCTCCGGCAGGTCTTCTGGGTTACATCCTGTGTCCTCACATAGCTGCTGTATGTAAGTTCGGGCTGGTCGTCCTGCTTTTGCTTGGCCATATGTGGGGGTCCATAGTAGTACGTCCCTTACGAGCTCGTCTTTGCTTCTCCAGCAGTGTCCGGCGTGTCTGGCTCGTCTGACCTGTATAGTTTTCGTGATGGGAGGTAGGTGGCCGTACAGTTGGCGTCTCGTGGGGTGTTGTCGCCAGGACTTGTTCAGTATTGCTCTCAACATTCTTGTGTAGTTGCCGTCAAGTTTCTTCTCCAGCCGTTTGGTTAGCGTCCATGTAGTGCATCCATATAGCAGTATCGATACAACTGCTGCCTGGAAGAAACTGCGCTTCATTTCATCGGTCAGGTCTGATTTCCATATTATTGAGAGCCTATCTATAGCCGTCCATAGGGACTATGTTGCAATTTATTATGCTTTTGGCTTAGATGGACACAAAGCAGAATAAATGAGGCACTCAATGAAACTGGAACTCACTCTTACAGGTTTGCCAGTCAAGCTTACAAACGATAACACTATCTGAGGTGCCCATATTCGGGGGTATGCCTGTATGTTTGCATACGTGGTGGGTATTTGTGTTTTTATGTCAGTGCACAATGATAGAATTTCAAGGAATATTTGTTCCTAGGATTTTTAGCTCCCTCGTTTTCCTTTCTCTTCTTGGGGATTATTCCGATTTGAAAATCTTTGGAAGTAAAATTGGTAATTATTTTAACATTTTGTAATGATAATTATTGCTGCAAATTGTGATCTTGTATTTTTGTGAATCTATTTTGTCGTTATTATTCATAAATCTAATCTTGTTTTTTTCCTGAGGAAGGAATGTATCGAATGAAAGCTGTCTGTCGAATGAAGCACGCTGGTCACACCTTGGTCTGCGTACAATTGATCATATAGCTGTCCTTTCTATCCGGCGCCGTCAAACGACGATTCGGTAAAAGATTTGGCGCCAAATAATGGATGATGCATTAATCACCAATTAAACTAGAATGAGCAATGCCGTTTCATGATTGGCCAACACCCAATGACACCTTTGTGTAACGGATTCTGTTAGGAAAGGGACCTTCATTGACAGGAAGAGAAGACAAGTGACTTTCTGACCATAGGTTCTTGTTCAACACCACGCCTTTCCGGGAATTTTTTTTTCTTTTTTAATGTGGATTTTTGTTTGTTTAGCTTCATGAAAGAATAAAGAATTTTCTATAACGAAACATGAGTACCCGGATTATAGCTGTTCCTCCGCTTCCTCTAACAACTACTACTACTCCTACTACTAACGAGGATGGGGACAAGGAGCACTTAGTGTAACAGATATCACAGTAGAAAGGGAAATCGTACACTCGAGCCCAGATACTAGACGAGACTGCGTTTCAATTATGGCTAATGCACTGGGTAAAAAAAAAACCACATGAATCTTTCACTTCTTTGCTCCGCACCCTTCAACTATTGGTAAAATAGTTGCGCGGACCGGGTTCATAACCTTCTATTTGGCAAGTACAGAGGAAATAAAAACTCTGAATTTTAACTATCTTTAACGATTTACATCTCAAATGATATCGAAATTTTTGAACTCACTGTATATATTTGAAATCCTTAATTAAGATATATAGAAAAAAATTGTCTTTACTATTTTAATGAAACATGCTTAAATGAACGACTGCTGCCTAACTACACACACACACACATATATATATATATATAGAGAGAGAGAGAGAAATTTTTTAAAAAGTAATCCAAAAAGAAGGATTTAATGTAAAAGAAAATGAACTTTATATGGTTCTTGCTCTGTATGACCCACCGAAGATTTCAACTTTTCTTTGTACAAAAGTTCTATATCTTAAAGAGAAAAAAACTTACCTTTCTCCTTTTTAAGAGAAATGCTCACGAATATGGTCTTCTGTAGAGAATAGTTGAGTAATTCTTCGACGTAGAATTACCTGGAATTTCTTCGTAGTAGTGCAGTCATCCTCATGATTAGCCATGTCTCACGCGGTTCATTTCTCAAAAAAGGTTGCTGATAACCAGCGTAGAAGTTAATTCTTAATCTGATGATCACATAGGAGAAAAACCGACTTTTACAAAGAACCGTTTAATGAATGCCTCCGCTATCGTGCTCTATCACTGATATTGAGAAATCTTAATCTATCAATATAACAAAATACATTATATATATATATATATATATATATATATATATATATATATATATATATATATGAACTCTTTTGCAAAAGGAGGATATGATACAAGGTCGATTTTTAAGCGGAATTTAACTGTATTAAATTCAGAGTTATCCTTCCCAAATTTTAGAGTTCAAATAACGGCCTGTCACGTATTTATTTCACTTCGATACAAGCTTAAATTCATATATCTTATGTTGTTGGTTGTTCGTTTGGATTTTATGGCATATAAACCTTTGTAGGTTATCTAATGCCAAATCTATTTTTATGCGAATAGTCAGTTCTATTTCAAACAATTCAGTTTAGCATGAGTACACAGTTTAATTGTCAAAAACAGGTTTAATTCAACAAATCCAGTTTAGTATAAGTGCAAATCTTATTTTTTACAAACGAAAGATACTACTTAATGCTTTATAATTCCCGAGCTGATGTGGTTCGGTCGTTGGCTGAGCCGTATGATACTAAGTCTAACGTAAAGTTGGGCAGGTTTCGTTCCTAACTTCAAGTTTCCTACGTGTCTAGCCACACTGAAGCGTTGTGATACAACGAAACTGTCTGTGAATGACAATACATATATATGTGTGTCAAGAGATAAAGTGATCTGTCGGGAGATAGAACTAAATGTAACGATGATATTTTTTTATTATAAAATATTATTATGGAGATAACGTATCTGTCTTTCTGTTATCAAAAATAAGTCACCACAAAAATTTTCGCGTTAATCATCGCTCCTCAGATAAGTCTTCGCATTATTTTACCCAAACTGTATTATGTGTTTGTACTATTTAGTTAGTTGAATGCTTATGGGATGAAAATATATATTACTTGTCGTTGAAATCTCTGTTGAGTTTGGTTCTAGTTTTACTAGTCATTCTAATACATTGTTTCTGAGAGATAATTCCCTAACCTGTTGTCGATATCTTTTCATTAATATTATTATTAGCTGGGGGACATCCCTTACTACCAATCCGAGTAAATTGGACGAATTATGAATTTTAGTTTGTTTACGTACTTCGTCGCCGACTTGTACGGGATATTGAGTTAGCAATTATCTTGAATATCGTTAGAAATTGAGAGAAGAGACGTAACAATATATATATATATATATATATATATATATATATATATGTGTGTGTGTGTGTGTGTGTGTGTATTTATTACTATATATATATATATATATATATATATATATATATATATATATATATATATATATATATATATATATATAATAAGAAACAAATTGTCCAGACAGGAGGTAGCAACTAAAATAAAATATTATGGAGATATTTCTATTATAAAATGTTTTGATAATGGATCAGCAGTGAGATGTCTGTTTGTAAAGATTAAATGAAATAGTTATATTGTGGTCAAATTTTAGGAAATATTATCCAATTTCCTTAATATACCAACCACTGGCAGTAAAAACAAATTATGTATCAGATAACATTTGAATTCGAACGCCAAATTAAAAAAGAAAACAACGAATAAATGAAAAATAGTCTTTTTTATGTATAGAAAGAAAATGAAAAGAATCTCACAAAAAGTGTAATTATTGCAATAGATAAAGAAAAATACGTTGTCATCTTTAAGTGTAATTCTATAGTCTTTTGCTTTACAGTGTCTCGCTTTAGATTCGTGGTTAACAAATGAGTTTCGAAATACAATTTCATGTTGAAGTAAACACGACAAAGTTCGCAATACAATAAGGAAAGAAAAAAGGCTTTTCACTGTGAGTCAATATTTAACAACATAGGGTCTTAGGTTATTACACCTGATTTTATTACAAACTATTTAATAGATATAGTTTGCGCATGTTGTTAAGGGCCATTGATTTACTTATGCTATCTGGAGAGATTTTCGCAAGTTATCTGATAATGAGAATTTTTAGGAAGATTTTCCTGCAGATAAAAATTTCCATGAAAATTTCCAATACTTTAATAAAAAAAATGAGTTCAAATTGAATTACAAACCTAAGCATATTTTTATTCAATAATGCAATGTCAGTAGCCAAATTTTAAAGCAAGTAGAATAGGGGATTAGGTAGGGTAGGCTAGTCCAGAGGCTAGTTGGTTGGTTTCAAGGCACGTCAATTCTGGTCGCACTATTTCATGACAGAATCAATTTAATAATTATGTCTACACTTATATACAATATAGTCATTTTAAGCAGCTGAACCCTTATTAGTGTTTGTGGTGGGGAGTCCGTAGCGTATTGATTAATGTGCTGGAGAGTGGCCTCAAAATATGCGAGTTCGACCACTCGACTCGTTATTACGTTCACTTTCGAACTCTAGCTCAGTCGGCTAGGACTGTAGAATACACCAACTGCATCTATGCTGAGGGGTAAGACGTACCCGAACGAGTATTCTAGGCATGACGCTAAACAGTTTAATGGTGGGGCTCTAGTAATGCTGGAGCTTTGGGGAATGCGAAATAGCCCTCCATTGTCATCACTCCCATGTCCACTCGGAGTGGAAGCAACTGATAGGGTCCTATCTATGGGTTAACCTGAGTGAAAACAAAAGTCTTATGCTAAACTGAATTGTTTGAAATAGAACTGTTTGATCATTTAACTATGTATAAAGAAATGACTGATGTTTAATTGAATTGTTAGTGATATATAGGAATACTTGGAACAATTCAACTGTGTGGAAAAGAATGAGTTTAGGCCCGTGTTAAAACATTATCAGCAAAATGTGTTCACATTTCATATATTTAATTGATATGTATAAAGAGGATTTGGCATTAAATTGCCTAAAATGGTTGATATGCCATAAATCCAAACCAAAGAAACAAACAAACTTTCGGACTAATTACCATGGCTAAAATTCTCTTATCTTCTTAGAAATGTGTTAAATAGTATCATTGCTGTTTTTTGTACTGAGATTTGCATTAAATAATCATCAAAGGTTGATTTGCCATTAAAAAGAAACCAATGAAACCAAATGAATGATTACGACGAATGCTTTAAGAGCCAATGTATTGATGCAGTTGAAAATCACTATAGACTCTATCTCAAGTATCTGTCTGATCCATAGTTAATATCCGATATGGAATCCTAACAGATGACATTATCCTGAATCAGGTTAGACCTGGCAGTAATAGCAATGAAGAAGTGACTCTAACACGAAATAGCTCGGAAATATGTGCCAGTCATCTCTCTATTATACTAGCATTTTTTTTTGGTGGGGGGTAGCACGTTTGTTTTCCTCGTAAAAGAGCGTGAAATATTGACCAAATCCACACTCTACCCCCAACAAATTCAAAGAGGTCACTCTCATAAAATATGCTTGTCTCACAGTTCCCAACATTTTCAAACCATTATCTTTCCCGATTTTTACGTATTATTGAGATGACATAGCTATTCTTATATCATTCCAAACTACACGTCACCATCGCCAAGGCCAAGAGAGAATCAGAGTAATTGAGAACAATGGAACCTTGTTTAATACATTCAAAATTGGTAATAACAAAATCACAAAAATTGTTCTTTCAAAATTTGAAGACTGATTTCATTTCTTGCATACAGGTTTTGTATTATCATGATCAAAATAAAACTGAGAGAAAAGATTACTGATTGTAATTTACAAAGCGTTTTGTTCAGATATGGCACAAAGCCGTTATGAATTGGGCACCCAGTGATAATCGAACTCATTCGTGAAGTTTTGCTAGTCAAGCTTGTTAACCATTACACCTCTCAAGGTATCCTAAAAGATTACTGGTATGTATAAGAGTTGGTTTTATTTTATTTTTATTACTTTTTTTTATTCATCTATCAAATTTTTCCAGTTTCTTTTGTGACGGCGGTATCAAGGATATACTTGTGTGACAGAGGTATAAAATCATTGCTAATTAAATGATACACATTTAACAAAGAATAAAATCCTAATTTTTATATTAAAAATGTCGTATCTGAATTAAAATGAAATTATTACTTTTATTGTTCGTACCTCGTCTATATCTTCGCTCAAACCAGCATCCTAAAACGAAAGTATCAAAATCTTCGCCTTATTTGTTGGCTAAGTCAAAAAAATGCAATTAAGTATGTACATAAAATTTGCCAGTTTTCTGAGAAAACTTTAAAAGTAAGATAGAAGCAATCTCCTCCAGTTCCCCTTGTATTTTAATGTTGTGCCATACTCTATTAAATCAATTTGTTTATCTATTTATGTTAATAGTATGTTATTCTGTCTGGGGTTATTTAAAGCCTAAATTTTAGGAAATTACGTCCATTTTATCTTTATATTTACATTTTTGCGCCGTTGCTTTAAAGTCTTTGGCCCACAGTTATATGATATCAAGTATTACTATCTAAATCAAATAAAATGGATTACCCTGTTGGTTGTGGCTGTAGAATACACCGACGACTCCTCTGCAGAGGGATAAGACACCCCCAATGAGTGTCTTGGATATAAAACTGAACAATCTGATGGTGAGGTTCCAGTGATGCTAGGGCTTTGGGAAATGCGGAGTACCCCTTTATTGCCATTGCTCCCAGGTTCAGTTTGGCCTGGAATGGTAGCACTTGATAGGGCCATATCTATGGGTTAAATAGAACTAACCGCATACTTATGATAAACTGAATTGTTTGACTAAACTGAATAGCTTGAAATAGAAAAGTTTTTGACAATCAAATTGTACTTACCTTTAAACTGAATTATTTGAAATGGAACTGTTTTTGACATTGACACTGTACTTACTCTAAACTGATTTTTTAATATAGAACCGTTTAGACGTTTAACCGTGTGTTAACAAAATCCGTACTTATACTAAACTGAATTAGCAGAATTAGAATTGCTTGACTTAACTGAATAACTTGAATTAGAAATGCTTTTCATAATTAAACTGAACTTACATTTAAACTGCGTAATTATCCTCAACTGAATTGTTTGAATTAGAATTATTTTCATAAAAATGGATTTGGCGTTAAATAACATACAAAGGTTGTTATGCCATAAAATCCAAACAACCAACTAATCTGGAAAGAGATCTATTTGACTGATAGATAGAACTTGAACATATGCTACCATTTTGGATCAGAGTGAACCTGGTACTAAATGCAATGAAGGAGAATTTCTCTCTCGCAGGTGGCCGTATCTTTAAAATATTTTAGAATAAGAAGCTTTTTAGGATCCATGACAAGGAACATCTATGTTTATGAGCATGTAGTTAAAGATTATAGTGGAAGCGTCGCTATTGTGTCTTTTTGGACAATAAAAACTGAATCTAATTAACTTCAACTCTTTAAAATATTACAAACCTCATCAACCTGGTACTCTTGTCTTTTGTACTTCTCGATAAATCATAATCCCCCATCCAAGACAGAGATTAAAGTAGATGTATTTCTTGTGTTCTCCTGCGTGGAATTGATATTCCCATAACACCAACGAATGCTTTGTTCAAAGTCCTTTAAAATTCCAACACTTTCAGAAGATCTAAAGTTTCCTTATCACCATAAGTTCGCCAGGGGTTTGAATTCATGTCTCATCTTAATTCTTTAGACTTCTTAAATCCAACGATTGGTTTGCTTATCTTCTTTTGAAAAAAATAGACAATTTGTTTTCGTCCAGTTAATTGACCATTCGTATATGTGAAAACAAAATTAGAATTCTTTCATAATCTGTAAGAAAATGTAATTTCTTCTCTAAACACTACTATGCTATGGAATGATTATTTTGAATACTTTGTATAAATAAATTGGGTAGTGTTATATACTCCACCTACCTAATGAGGATTGGGGTGTCCTCGTGGTGTTTTGGGGGTGTCCTCGTGGTGTAATGGTTAAAGCGATGAACTGCGGAATCGTAGTACGCGAGTTCGTACTCCAGTCACGCTATTACGTTCACTTTCGGGAAAATACCCTTGGGAAAGGTATGAACCCCCTTATTCTCCCTCCAGCTATGGGTAAATAGTAAGACGGACTAGGTTCTTCAGCCTTGGTGAGGCAACTAGTCTAGGAGAAGGAAAACTCTGAATTCAAAACCTGTTAAACTCCGCTTAAAAAGTGACCTTGTGTCATATCCTGCCCGAGCGGAGGGGTTGGTAAATAGTACCTACCTAATGAGGAATGATAAAAACATCATGAAAGAGCCGTAACACTTTTCTTTCTAAAAAAAAATGACTCTCACAACTTAATTTTTCAAATGGGTCGAATCTGGAGTAAGAGAGACAGAGACAGAGACAGATAGAGAAACGGAAACGAACACAGACAAATTGATCAATAACTTCTCTTGATCATACCACGATGTGTTATCTTCAGAGCCTTAAATCTTTGCCTTTTCTGCTTCCCGGCCAGGAGCCACTGCAGGACATTACTCCACTGGGTGCCCGGCGGCCAGTCTCCGTGACTGGCTGTATCTAGGCCCAAGATTCCAGTTTGAAGACTGATCACTGCAAGACTCCACGTAGCTGCTGTGGGCCATGAATATATGATTTCACAACGCCTACGTATCCTAGTTGTTCCCCAGGTGACGTGCTTTCGCTTATTTACACAGGTGCGTGCTACAATCATATTGTTTACACAGCTGGAACATCTGGCTCTGTCCAAGATCAATGAGCAACTGTAGGATATCAAATATTCCTATCAAATACAAATAATTTGCCTCCAGTTTTATGGATATAATTATTCCAATCTAATACAAATAATTTGAAGAAATTTGCATGGTTATAAGTATTCATATCTAGCTCAAATAAGTAAGTTGGCGACAGTAGTCGAGGGTGACCTGAAGATCCCCTTTTCGATAGCTTCTACACCAAGGTGTAGGTGTAGGGCGCTACTCCTTTCCCTAGATTGCTCCACTTTACCCTTAATCCGTACCTAATAATGATGAGGGTTAAGCAAGGAGGCATCAAATACCATTTTTGAGTCATTGGTATGACTCAACCTCGGATTGATCCCAGGTGTCCTGAGCCATTGGTAAACACTGTAACCATCATGCTAATGTCCGGTCTCTAGTACACATAATCATTCACAATTACATCGTTCCAAGCGATTATTTCTTCCATTATTTCTTCAAAGAATCATTTGTTTATATACAATTGAATAGTTTCAAGTAACGAATAATAATCCTTACTAAGCAAATAGAGTTTCAAGTAAATATTCTCAAAACAAATGATTTACAAATGTATGGCATCAAAAATCTGTATCAAACTCGAATAATTTTCAAACAGAATTATTTGACTAATAGATGAGGCCCAAACAATTACGATGCCTCAGGTTTAGAGTATATCTGTTGACGAATGGCAATGTATGGTTACTCTACACAAAAATGATATTTTAAGTTTAGATTTGGTTTGTTTGGATTTTATGATGTATTAACCATTGTAGGTGTAATGGTTATCGTCGTAGGAAATGGACACGACGGCACGAGTTCAAATCCTGGACGAGATTGATTACATTTCACATAGCACTAATACCCTTGGGAAAGGTATGAATCCAATTAGTCTTCCCCCAGCTATGAGTCAATAGTAGGACAGACTGGGTTCTTCAGCCTTGGTGAGGCAATTAGTCTAGGAGAAGGAAAACTCTGAATTCAAACCTGTAAAAATCCGCTTAAAAACTGACCTTGTGACATATCCTGCCCAAGCGGAGGGGTTGGTAAATAAGATATAATGCTTGTTCTGTTAATACATACATATTATGTGCATATTATATATATATATATATATATATATATATTGTCAGCCACAGACTGTTTCATTGTATCACAACTCTTCAGGGTGGATAGACACGTAGAACGCTTCAAGTTGAGATTGAAACCAGCCCAACTTTACGTTAGACTTATTATCATACCGCTCAGTTATCAGTCGATATACGTCAGCTCGGGAATTATAAGGCATTCTGTTGTAGCTTTCGTTTTTTTACATTTTGCCTTACCGGATACCAGAGTGCTCAATTCATTCGAAGAGATTTGCATTACTCAAGTGGCAGCCGTTAAATCCTTCGCCAGAGTGCTCAATGATTTGTTTACACATTTTGTCGATAACATTCTTAAAAAAAGCCAGAGCTATTTTTAACTCTGTTAAATGGTTTCAAGTATTGATATTATGTACACAAATTTTTTTCTATTTAATCCATTGCTAGGACCCTATCAGGTACTACCACTTCGTGCCAGAGGGGACTTGTGAACAATGCCAATGAAGAGATACTCCACATTCCCTAAATCTTCGAGGCAGGAGTCTCACCATCTGATGGATTACTGTCATATCCAGAACACTCGTTGAAGGGAGTCTTACTACACTGCAGGGATGCCACGGTGTATTCCACAGTCCCCACCGACTGGGCCTTAAGCTTCAATAATAGTGCATTGCATAAATCTATATCAATATTTACCTTTTCGTGCAGATGTTTCTTTACTGTTCAAAGATCCAATTAAATTGGAAAAATTTCATACAGATTTATTCAACCCGTAAATGAGACCCTAACAGGTATTACCAATCCGGGTCAGAATGGCTCTGAAAGTAATCTCAATAAAGGAGATCTCCAAATTTTACAGACGTTCAGATAATCAGTCTCAACATCTGATAAAGTTTAGTGTCATACCAAGGACACAAAGGCAAGCGAAGAATTTCATTCATTGACATAACACGCCGATGAGCAAGTTCATATTTAGACCATTTTATTTCTGTATTAATCTCAGTCTTCATCGAGTACCCAAATCATGTGGTCTCTTGTCTGTCTAATCTAAACGTTAATTTGTCGAGCATGCAGTTTTACATAAAGTTTTACGTTCCAGTTGGTCACCCATGAATATACTGAGAAAGTGTCTCGGTAAATACAACTTCAGTTTCGATACTTTTTAGCACACCTCTATTAGTTCACACATCTTTTAGAAAACTGCAAGAAGACCATGGCCAACACGTTGTAATCAAACAACAATAACAAGAAACTTTCTTGAAATCTCGGAAATAATGAAAATACTTTTGAGAATCAGAAAAAATTTTGATACTTAAATCATTTAGTCTTGATTGGTATATTTTTACAGCTTTTTTATGCTTATGATATTAAATTGATGCAGAAAATTTTCCTCGGTGTATAGGGAAATCTTGGAAGTGTTTTGGAAATTCATTAAATCCTTTATTGATTCATAGCTTCTGTGTTCGCTGCCACGTTGATTTTTATGTATGGCTTTGTTCTAAATCTTTTAAAATCGATTCGTCCATCACCTAACGATAAAAAAATATACATGACAAATAATCTCCTGCTTCGTCAATGCAGCTAATAAAGTGATATATATTGCTGTAAGCTGCGGAGTATGAGTCGACCTTTCAAGCCTGAAAGAATCTCTACTTATCTCGACTTATACGACAGGGGTAAATTCCTAACCATTATTACTAGTTGACCACTCCGAGATTTGCCCTCTTGGCTGGTACTATAGAATACACCGACGGCTTCGATGCAGAAGGGTAAGACCTCCCCCAACGAGTCTCCTGGATATGACTCTAAACAATCTGATGGTGAGGTTCCAGTAATACTGGAGCTTTGGTGGAATGCGGAGTACTCCTTCATTGCCATTGCTTTCAGGTCCACTCTTTGCCGGAATGGTAGCACCTTATAGGGGCCTATCTAAGGGTTAAATAAAACTAAACTGCATACTTATGATAAACTGAATTTTTTGAATTAGAACTGTTTAACAAAAATGAATCGCTTGAAATAGAATTTTTAGGACAATCAAACTGTGTACTTACCTTTAAACTGCGTGTTTAACCTAAACTGAATTATTTGAAATGGAACTGTTTTTGACATTGAAGCTGTACTTACGCTAAAATGAATTGTTTAATATAGAACAGTTTTAATATTTAACTGTGTGTAAATAAAAGCTGTACTTATACTAAACTGAATGAGCTGAATTAGAACTGTTTGAATAAACTGAATAGCTTGAAATAGAAATGTTTTTGACAAACTGTGTACTAATCCTAAACTGAATTGAACTATTTGCATAAAAATAGATTTGGCGTTAAATAACCGACAAAGGTTGATTTGGCATAAAACCAAAGCCACCAACTAACCAACCACTCCAAGATAAAGATTTAGATTTAACCTAATCGTATAATTCGACCACTAATTTTGATGAGCTTTTTTCAAACTTAAAACTTTGACTTATACACTGCAATTTACAGTAATCATATCAAGCAAATAATGTATAGTGAAAATGCTAGGTTATTCTTTATTTACAGATTACTGATTTGCCTTTGTAGCTGGCTAAATGATAGGAATTTAAATCTATTTACTCCAATTCTATGATTATTTTAGTTTAATCTTAGAGTACTACGCTGGAACCTTATATGAGCTATTTTCACAATTTATTTGTAGTATTTTCTCGTCTTTTATGCTAATTTTAACATGACTGTTACAAGGCAAATAAACCTTTTATGCAAAAGTTAGAAGACTGCCGTAAAAATAGGAAATGAAAGATTTATGAAAATGGTGTCCTCATCTCACATACTAAGATCTCGCCTTTCACAGACATCTTATTCTGTATTACTTGTAACCTGTAATCACATATAGAATTATATATATATATATATATATATATATGTGTGTGTGTGTGTGTGTGTGTGTGTGTGTGTATTTGTATGTATATGTGTGTATATATGTATTATTGTGTGTGCAAGTGGTTTGTTGGTGCGAGTGGGGGTCTTTATCGGTCCCACAAACTGTTTATGACACTGTAATGAAAGATTCCGTAGTCATAGGAACGCCAAAAAGTTATTAGCGTTTTTAATTACATTTTCTTAACAACACACACACACACACACACACACACATATATATATACATATATATATGAAGAGATAGCTTTCTTCCCCTCAAAAATGTTCACTCTTCAGAAAAGGAATTATCTGTATACATATTTAAATACTAACTTTATTCAGGTATCATTAGACTAATTTTTCCTTTCTTTTTTATTTTTACAGACCTCTCTATTTCACCTTTTATTTCTCTATCCCTCTCTTTTTTGTGTTTCTCTATCTTTCTCTCTCTCTCTCTCTCTTTCTCTCTCTCTCTGTCTTTATCTCTCTCTCTCTATATATATATATATATATATGAAGGATCTCCGAGTATTTTTTTAATATGAGAGCTTTACATTTCAGTCAAAAATATGAACCGTGTTGAATGCATGTTCTGAACCAGCCGCATTGGGTGCCCCTTTCATATGGCCTTGTGCCATATCTAAGCAAAAAGCTTAGTAAATTTCCATGTTCTGAACCAGCCGCACTAAATCTCTGAAGTTAAGCAATGATGAACTTTCTCACTGTATTGATGGGTGACCAACTGGAACAAGATGTACGTAAAACTATATGGAAGCTACATTGTCGACAAATTAACGTTTAGATTAGACAGACATAAGTGTCCTATTATTTCTAGATTCCTTTTTAGAAGGCATATAAAACCCACCAGTTAACGTAAAAAGGGAATTTGAATATTACCCTGGTCTTATATCTGAAAGGAGGTATTTTTGCTCAAGACCCTGCACATTTTGATTTTACCTCATTTAAATAGAAAAAAATAATATTAAATGTAACCAATTTTGTCCTATATGGCATCAGATACGGTATGTTTCACTGTTCTGCATGATTTAAAAATTTTCTCTTAGAGGAATTTAAATTTTACTTTTTGGGGGTTTTTTCATGGTGAGTATGCTATTGGTAACAGCCAATATTCGATAGGCTGATGTAGTATTTTAGATTGACGATTGATCTTTATTTAATTCAAGGTATTGTGTTGTATTTTGACTTTTTGACCCGGCCAAAAATGCCATTCCAAGGTGATCCACCGTAAGGAGGTGACACATTCTAATGGCAGTTATGAGAGGAAATCGCGTGGGCGGGAATTGGCTGATGAAATGGGACGAGCTAAAAAATTCCCATGGTACACTCATTGACTAATGCATCGGAAGAGAGTGACCTGTGAACTGCATGACAGTTATTTCCGCTTGATGACGATTAAACATTCGATTTCAAAGATCGAGTGGGCGTCGAACGATTATATAACTCAGTTGAGTTCGACGAGCCAGTTGAGTTGAAGATCGGACGGAGTTTTAGACGAGATGTGGTAGGGAAAGCCACATCAGGCCGAAAGGGCCTTTGGGCCCTGATGAGTTGAGGTCCGGAGAAGATGCTTATAAGATGCCGTAAAGAAAGCCATCACCCAGCAGAGTAGCCTCTGGGCCTCCGGTTGAGCATCAAGAGAACAAGAAAGACACAACGTGACGGCCATAAGAGTGGGAGGTCAAAATATTTCAGTTATGTTCGATCTCCGGCTCCCTCTCACACGCAAACCATTGGGTAACCCCTTTCAAACCCTTACAAATAAAGTGAGAGGTAAATATTTTCCTAAAGAAGTCTTCCTGCGTCTTTCTTTGTCACTGCATCTTAATTATTGTGTCGTCGTGATGCTGTAGATGAGCATATAACAGTTGTACTTCCAGGGTACATTGATAATTATGTGGGATATCGAACGATCCTGTCCTTTATCTGAACAGCTCTGTTAATTTTTAAGGGGTTTTGTGGATATAAGATCTGAAGCCGTCTTCCGTAATGCACAATCGAAGTAAGCAAAGTCGTAACTTATCGTAAGTAAATGATCAAAGCCGATCAAACGTCTTTTATACATGAATAGTTAACCTAAATTTTGATAAAAGCGCCATTCTATTCAATACATTTTATCATGACAATCAAACAACTTGTATGACATTTGTCGCTGCCTCCCACCAGACAGGACTTGACACAAGGTCAAAAGCCCGAAGGCCGATTAAAGTGGGGATAAAGGGGAGGGGAAGGTCAGGAACGAGCCGAGATACGAACCCTGCTGGTCTGTGCTGCTCATCGACCCACTAAGTGCAACGTGGGTCTAATGAGCCAAGCAGTTTCACAAATCCAAATTTGGATCCGGAACGTATGCCGGGTTATAGCTTAAGCTAGACAGCAAGGTCTTGTGCTATACATAGGGGTCAGAGATTGCAGCTCGCCCACCCGAAGGTGGCCCAGCCGAAGTTGGGGACCTTTCGGCCTCGAATCTGCCATTGATCGATACCCCATCCGACACGAATGCCAGACGGCCCAGCAAAAGCCATGTAAGTATAAAACAACTCGCATGTAACATAGGTCATTACAGCTAACAAATATAAAAGATATGCTTCATAATGGCTAAAGAGGAGGACTGCGGACTTGAAGTTAATTAGTTCGAAGTTTAGTCGTGCTGTTACATTAATTTTCAGAAAAAGGTTTTAAACTCCCTTATTCCACTAGCTATAGGTTATATCGTATCACTCCTGTTTTTCAGGGTGCTTTTGGAATTAAAAAGACACGTTATCATATATAGGGTTGCTTTTGATACAATAATATCTAAAATCAATAACACCAAGTAATTAGTCATTCAACACAGTTTTATTAAAACTAGCTTGCAAGTTATTTACACTATGAACTTAGTAAACGATTGGGAATATATAAAACACATTGCTGGATTTTAAGCACTTTAGTTTGGTTTGGTTTGGTGGGGTTTATGGCATATCAACATTTGTAGGTTATTTAACGCCAAATCCATTTTTATGTAAATAATCTGTTCTATTTAAAACAATTCAGTTTAGCATAAGTACACAGTTTAATTGTCAAAAACATTTATTTCAAACTATTCAAGAAGTTATATGTAACAATTCAGTTAAGTGTAAATACAATTTTAATGTCGAAAAACAGTTCAATTTCAAATAATTCAGTTAAGCATAAGCACGCAGTTTAAATGTAAGTACGGTATAATTGTCAAAAACATTTCTATTTCAAGCTATTCAGTTTACTCAAACAATTCAGTTTAGCATAAGAATGCTGTTAGTTCTATTTAACCCACAGATAGGGCCCTATCAGGTGCTACCACTCCGGGCCAGAGTGGACCTGGGAGTGATGGCAATGAAGGGGTACTCCGTATTTCCCAAAGCTCCAGCATTGCTGGAACCTCACCATCAGATTGTTTATTGTCATATCCAGGAAACTCATTAGCGGGCGGTCTTACCCCTATGCAGAGGTACAGTCAGTGTATTCTACAACCCCAGCCGACTGGGCAATTTATGCACTTTAATTACTCGGACTATTCTGACGCAAATCTAACTCAGACTTTCATGGAAATATATTAAAAAATAACATGCAAATTAAGATTTAATATCAATTATATGATAATCACTGAGAATATAATACAAATACCAAAAGGAATTGTGATGTTGATGGTGACTTAGTTTCGGTTACAGATATATAATTACCACTATAAAATTATTGCTATTATTTAATTGAAACCATATAAATTTTTGCAAATTATTGGTGTTATGCATATATGGAATCATATAATGGTGTATAAAGAAATTAATAATATCAAGTAGGAATAGACGCTTTAAACCATATAATTATGAATATATTTTATACATTATTAGTTTTAGATAAAAAATACTGCATACCATATATAAATGTGTGAAAATTAGTATTAGGCAGGAATGCATGAAAAAACACAGCTGTGTACAAATTATTTGTATTTGTTAGGAATACTTAATACTAAACTCTTGAGCACATTTAATCTTAATACGATGTGGGTATCATTATTACAATTTGTGTCCTGGTTACGACACTAAGCTGCATTTGATGGTAAGGCTTCAGCCTTGGAGCTTTGAGAAATGTGGAGAACCTCTTCATTGCCATTATGCCCAGGTCCCCACTACCCCTATGAGAGTGCCGTTTATGGGCCAAATGAAAATATTTAATCGTTTTCTATACTTGATACCATTTACCTGAGTGCAAATAAATAACTGATTTTTAATTGAATTATTAGTGTACATTTTTTCTTTTTTTTTTCTTTCTTTTGACCATGTCCCCTATAAAGAGTACCGATGTAACTTGCTTGACTTTCAGGTTAATTAGCCGCGTAATTACCATGGCTGTTGATTTGGCATCACTTGTGCGCAATGTATTTTGTGGCTCAGTGGTAGAGCTTTGGCTCGGCATTCAGTGGTTGCCGGTTCGTATCTTCAGGTGGGGGAGATTACGGTATGCACTGTTGATGAAACCTAATACGGTCGAAACAGCTGTCCAGCCTTTCTGTATGTCACACGCAAGTGTTCGCCGGATTTTCTAGTCGTGGTATTTCAATTCAGTATGAATTATTAGTATTTCATAGCAAGATTTAACAGTGGGCGAATAGAACTAGTAGTGATAGCTAGGTATACTTTAAATCCTTTAACCGTGTGGAAACAATAGCAATACTTGAAAGTAACAGTGTGCCAACAAACGAGCCCTGGATCATTAAAAAAATTTATTTACGAAATATTGAGATTAAAATAATATATGCATGAATAAGAATTAAAATTAGGTTTAGTTTTTTTGTTTTTGTTTAATAGGTGCTCGTGGTGTAACGGTGACACGAGTTCAAATCCTGGACGAGACTGATTGCATTTCACATAGCACTAATACCCCTGGGAAAGGTATGAATCCAATTATTCTCCCTCCAGCTATGGGCAAATAGTAGGGCAGACTAGGTTCTTCAGCCGTGGTGCGGCAACTAGTCTAGGAGAAGGACAAACTCTGAATTCAAACCTGTTAAACTCCGCTTAAAAATTGACCATGTGTCATATCCTGCCCTAGCGGAGGGGTTGGTAAATAGGAATAGCAAAATCAACCTTTGGGGGTTATCTAATGCTGAATCCATCCTTCTAGAAGGACAGTAGTGATACTATTTAACTCATAGATGGAAGGATAAGGGGATTCATAACTTTCTCAAGGGTATTACTCCGAAAGTGAACGCAATAGCGCAACAGGAGTTCGAACTCACTTTCTACGATTGCGCAGTTCAGCGCTTTAACCATTTCACCGCGAGAACCCCTCCTATTTAGCATTAAATAACCTTCAAGGCTAAGTATGACGTTAAACGAAATGACCTAACCTCACTTACTAAAATGTTCTTTTCTCTTTTAAGCGTTGTTTTCGTCTGAAATCACCTTCTTCACTCATTCGTGCATGTTAAGACATCGGTATATAGGAATTATATCGCCGACAGGATTCGAACCTATGCTGGGAAACCCCGGGAGACCTGGGTTCAATCCCAGGTCGAGTCATACCAAAGACTCAAAAAATGGTACTTGATGCCTCCTTGCTTAACACTCAGCATTATAAGGTACGGATCAAGGCTAAAGTAGAGCAATCCAGGGAAGGAGTAGCGCCCTCCCCTACACATTGGTGTAGTAGCTATCGAAAAGGGAGCCTTCGGGTTACCCTCGACTATGGTCGCCAACTTATATAGGAATTAGCCTCTCGACATTTTCTAGCTAGAATACGAACTAATTTTGACGTTTTAACTGATTTCCATGTTAAAAACAAGTATTAACTTTTGTAAAAAAAAAAAAAAAAAAATGCTTCAGAAACTGTAAATTTGTATCTGTATTTTGGCAATAATTGAACATCGACATATTCAAGCTAGTTTTTGAATATCCTTGAGAATTTGCTGATGACATTATTTGACTTGCCACAAAAATTTGAAGGATCAAAATCCAAAATGCTTTCCGAAATCTTTTCCTTCGTAAATTTTTTAAGAATACATTTTTAACCTATTAAAATCAATGGTAAATCATCAACATTTTTATCTGATTTCGAGCCTACGTAAAATGTATTTATAAGCGAAGAAATTAATATTTCTTCAATAAGCATGGAATTATCACTTACTCAACCAGATTCAGGTCTATTTCTTTTCAGTGAACATATACATTCCTTTCTTTTAAGAATGAATTCTATTTAAGCATCGCTTAATTATCTTAATATTGAGTGGATATTTTAGATTTTGCATAAATTTATCAATTCTAATATAACAGCATAAGCTTACTGGTTAAATACCAGCAGCAGGTGCATATATTTTAAGACATAAATACATTTCTGTCCCTGTATAGCAACTTCATCAAAAAAAATCTATGAAACACATGAAATTTATTAACTAAGACTTAGACCTCACAAACTCAAAGAATAAAAGGAAAATCTTTTTCTTCTTTCAAAGTAAATTTTGGTAAATAGTTACGCACTGATGAAGATTATCTTTTTATCATAAGAAAAGACTTTTCTACTTGTTATTTACTGCAAATTTTGCTCTCAATTTAAAGAAATGAAATTTAAAAAATTGTGTATTGGAGTTTTATCTACTCATTAATATCTTTTTCCACGACACACACACACACACACACACACACACACACACACACACACACACACACACACACACATACATATATACGTATATATATATATATATATAAAATTAGTTTGTATGCCAGCAAGAAAATATCAAAAGTCTAATTTCCATGCAACTGTCTTCACATATATATATACGGGGAGATAGATAGATAGATAGAGAGAGAGAGAGAGAGAGAGAGAGAGAGAGAGAGAGAGAGAGAGAGAAACAATGATAGAATAATCCTAATATAAGAATAAATTTACAATTAATTTAAAAAAAAAAAAACTTTTAAAAATATTTTTCATATATTCAACTATATAAAACTGGATATACTATCATTCCGGCGATAGCTTGATTAGCCTTTGATGTTGGCTATGTAAGATGATGTTAGCATAGAAAATTGTGTTAAAACAGATTTTATACAATTTGTTAACAGCAGAGAAATAGCTGAAGTTTTAATTTCAAAGCAAAAGTTATTCCTGCTGGCAAATTATGATTTCCATTTTTTTTTCTTTTGGGGATTTTTTCGATTAACTGGAAACCAATTCAGGAAATCGAAAATTGAATTTGGCAGGCATATCCGACAATTGAAATAAGCCAAGGGATTTGTCTTAATCGATTCTTGTTTTTTTTTTTTAAGTACATAAAAATATTCAAAACAAATCAACAGACGCAAGACATTGTTCATTCAATTCGAGTAGCTGATGATGAATAATGGTTTTCTGCTAATTTTAGACTAGACAAGTAAAAGTAACTTTTGAGATTACATTAATGCTTCAAAGAATAATGAAGAAAATTTGACACTATTCTTTTTTAGGAAGAGTTAATGTTAGCTTTTTGAAAAAGGAAAATAATGGATACATCCACTTGGTGGTTTAGATTATATATATATATATATATATATATGGGCTTCTCATAGGATAAAATTGTTTCGTATTATCTATGCACCACGAACCACCGATGTTAGTATTCAAATAAAAAATACAGGAATTAGTATACTGGTTTTCACCACATGCGTGAAATTTGGAATTTTACGCAACAAAATCTTTTCTTCAATGGAACCATTATCTTTCTGCTAAACTAAGCTAAAAATTATATATATATATATATATATATATATATATATATATATAAATATATATACTAGGTCTCTCCGTAAAGTAAGGTGACTTGGTTTGCAGTGTGATCGATGAGCGAAAGAAAGTTAAGCGGTTGGTGTTATAATCTAAAATTATGTGGGAATATGTGGTTGTAATCTTAGCTTTCTCCAACTGTTTCATTCTTTTTCCATGTGCTTTTTTACCCACCTCCACGTATTCAGGTCATGCCGCTATGAGCACTGAGGAACTAATAAACTTTCCGTCACAAATACTAGAAATACATCAGAAAGTGCATAGTGATAGTACCATGTCATGTATACGTGTTTTTAAGTGATATAAGAGGTTCAAAGAAGAGTGGGAAGAGGTGAAAAATGATTCCAGGAGCGGAAGGCTCTTAACAAGTAGGACTGGGGTGGATAAGGCATATGGTATGTGGTGATCGTCAGGTAACTTATTCGAATGATCATAAGACAGCTGGGCATGAATTAGAATAATGTTTAGAAGATTATCACCGAAGATTTAGGTATGTTTTGAAAAGTAAAAGTTCCTGGCTAAGAGGAACATCGCCAAACAGGAATAACCTCACTATTTCCAAGATTTTTATCACTTAAGGTTTTCGGACAATTGCCTCCAAGTTTATTGTTATATTCACAACGTTTCGCCCAATATGTCCTCTTTCGGGGGTTTCTTGTCAAACTCGGGAACCTACGCGGAACTTCTAACCACGTCCTTTATTTAATCTATTCCGTTTACGATAACCGGGTACAAGTGTTAAGTATTCCTGCATTATTACTCAACTGCTGGTAAAAATAATACACAATAGTAGTATTTATAGTGATATAAGAACATTAAGTTTATAAGTCCCAAAAATTCACTCTGAGCTGTCCAGCAGGAAATATAGCGTAACGGTTATAGGCAGTAGTTCCTATAAGCTTCTAAGGGAGAGTCATCTGGAAGTTGTAGGTCCAATCCTGACTGCAGGCGAATAACAAGACAGGAATACTTAACATTCGTACCAGGTTTTGGTTAACGGAATCAGCGCAAGCGAACCCTCATGGATTAAATGAAGGACGTGGTTCGAAGTTCTGTGTAAGCTCCCGAGTTCGATGAGAAACATCTGAAGAAGGCCGGAGGACATAACTGCCGAAACGATGTGACTACGTCTCAGAAATTCAGACAACTAATATTTACAAGATTTTACTCCGTGGGAATTTTTTCTCCAAGCTTAAGATCATCATAGGGAGCTTTGTAAGGTGTGGAGACCATCATGACAGGCATAACGATGAAGCTAAGAGGCATCCCAGAAAAATAATTCCAGCAGTGCATAGAATATATATATATATATATATATATATATATATATATATATATATTGGCCAATCAGCAATGCGCCAGCGTTCATAACACCAGTATAAAATAAATCAAACCAAATAAATACTTGACACCAGCCTAGTCAGCTGGAGCTGTACAATACATCAACTGTATTTCTGCAGAGGGTTAAGCCCAACCTAAGGAGTGTCCTGATATTGAGACTAAACAATCGGACGGTGAGGCTGTAGGAATGCTGGAGGTTTGGAAATGAGGAGATTTCCTTCATTGCCATCACTCCCAGATCCACTGTGTCCAGGAGTGTTAGCATCTGATAGGTTCCTATTTATTGGTCATAGTGAACTGCTTGAGATTAAAACTGTGTACAAAATGATTGTGTACTAAATTGAATTGTTTGAAAGACAACAGCTTGATTATTTAACTGTATGTAAAAAAAACAACTGATGTTTAATTGAATTATTGGGGATACATAGCAAAACGTGGAACCATTTAAATTTGACTTATTCTAAATTTAATTAATAGAAATAAAAGTGTTGGTCCTTTAAAAGTGTGTATCAATAAAATGTGTCTAAAAATCATATATTTAATATTTATGTAAAAACAGGATTTGGTGTTAAATATCCAACAATGTTTGAAACGTCATAAAATAAATCAAACCAAATAAATCATTCCTTGACACATCTAGCACCTATCATCAATTGTCTGTGTTGGAAGGCCTTTATATTACGAATAGGATAACCAAACTTTTTACATTTTTTTCTTGGTAACTGCTATCTTTTCTTTTTCCTCCACTTGGGTTTTTTCTTACTTTTTTTTTTCGTCAACTACTGATCAGCTATCCATCTTTCTCAGTGTTGACTGCATCTTTTTACGGAGTTCTCTGACGAGACGCGGTGGGAAAAAGGCCCTTTTTAGAACTTATGAATTATATATATATATATATATATATATATATATATATATATATATATATATATATATATATATATATATAATGCGGTTTGCTATATTTATAAGTAAACTTTGTTGAATATTCCTGAGAGAGTATACGTAGATCTAAGTTAGGAATACGTAGACACAAAGTCAACTGTGCTTCGTGACAGTTTCTCACACTACAGTGAGGCTTAAATCAGTCACCAAGTGTCGCTTACTGTACCTTTTCCTAATTTAGATCTATCTATCTATCTCAATATATATATATATATATATATATATATATATATATATATATATATATATATATATATATATATATAAAGGTGCACTGTATTAGCGATAAAGCATATATCTAATGTAAGCAGCTTAGAGACACTCAGTTTCTTGCATGTGATAATTTGTGTAATGATCGTTTGGCGAAAAACTGTCACCAAACGCTGCTGACTCTATGTGTAACATATATATATATATATATATATATATATATATATATATATATATATATATATGACAATTTGCATCAATGTGTGTGCTTGTTATTTGTTCTCATTTTTTTCGGAAATATTATAGAACTTTAGAGTTTCTCCGTGCTACTTGAATAGACATACCATTTTCAGTATTTATATTTTCCAGGAACGGAATCTGTTTTGTTTTATTTTACATTTGATTTCAAGGGTTGAAAATATTTCAATAATTTTCTTTCTTTTATTACTTTTTTTTTTTTTTGTAGGGGGTTCTGACTGGGAACGGTTTTGTCTCATTTTCTAGAATATCGTATAAACTTCTTTTTTTTCCCCAAGGATATGTTTGAATTGCTTTCGAACCAATAGAAAAACGTCTTTTTTTTCTTTTTGGCTTATCTTTTACAACCAATAATAACTGTAGAATTCTTTTACTGAAAGATTTTTTTTTCCTTGAGGAGGACTTGCGATAGATTAAACAAATATTTCAAACAGTTTTTAAAAATCTGAGGTGGTAGAATCGTCGACTGACATTTAGATTAAATTTTTAACTCATCAGCTAAAACTGATAGGCGTGAACAACGTATTTATATTCAAGATTTCTTTTTTATTTTGTTTATTGACTTCTCTTCTGATATGAATGACGTAGTTTTGTATGTGAAGGTAAGAACTAGGGGAAATGATTATATCAATAGTCTATACAGTTGTGTATTTTTTAATTTTCTCATTCCATCGAGGGGGTGTCCTCGTGGTGTAATGGTTAAAGCGATGGACTGCGGAATCGTAGTACGCGAGTTCGTACTCCAGTCGCGCCATTACGTTCACTTTCGGGCAAATACCATTATCCTCCCAACTATGGGTTAAATAGTACCACTACTGTTCTTCTTGGAGAATGGCTTTAGCATTTAATAACATAAAAAGAGTTGATATGCCATTAAACAAAGAAACCAAACCATTCCATCTATAAAAAAATTCATTGATGAAGTCATTTTTAGGATAAAAAATCATCTTCTACTGATCGATGGTCTAATCTTCTCTGAGGCAAAGATATATCAACTCAACTAAATAACCAGTAAACAGTTCGAATCCATTTCCGATCAAAAGAAATGATGATGGAAATCATAAAAACTGGACTGTGACGTTACTTCAACTTATCTGGCTGATTTCTTAAGAGCCATTCGAGAAAGCTGAATGAAAAATATTGTTTTTCAAGAATCGAGGCTGGGATGAAAGTTTGATACTGATAAGGTTTTCGTTGATGATGATTTCATATTTTCTTCCTCATAATTAAGTGATTTCATTATTTGTTCCACAGCTTTATATTGAAAGAACATCGATAAATGGTTAGAATAAATTATTTTTATGTATTTGCTGTAAATTTCCTGCAACCAGGAAATTTAGCTATTTCGTTAAATAGGTTTTGCATCAGATTTCTGTTGAGTTTACTTTTCGTTGATTAAATATAACGGAAGAAATGTTTTATAAGGGTGAAAAGTCCATTTTTCTCTAGAGTAATATTAACGAACAAGGAGGGAGTTTCCGTAGCTTCGTGACAAACGTACTGGACTGCGACATTTTTGTAACCAAGTTCGACTTCCAGTCGTACTCTTAGGTTCACTTTTGGATTAATATCCTTAGGAAAGTAAATAACTCTCTCATCCCACGCTCAGTAAGGGGTTTAATAGTACTTTTACTGTTCTTTTACAAGGATGGCTTTCACATTAAATAAACTACGAATGATGATATACCATAAATCAAAAAAGCCCAACCATTAACGAACAAACTGAATATGAATAAGTAAACGTGAATAAAAGTTTTATTTATTCTGTTCTTGATATTCGCTTTCAGTAAATTTCTCGAAGGATTTAAGGAGTTGTTCCATTGAAATAGCATTTGGAATGGCGATGCTGTGGATTGGTATAGATAAATCTATTACAAATAAAAGTAGATGAAGACGAAGAGAAATTCGTCTGCACGAAGACTATATAGAAAAAAAGAAGAAAAGCAGTTTGGCAGAAAAGTGAAAAAATTGCTAAATCAAAGAATGGGACAATGAGATCAAAAATGTGAGTAGGAATGAAAAGGAAAAAAGTCAAGAAGCTAATGAAGAAGAAGAAGAAGAAGAAGAAGAAGAAGAAGAAGAAGAAGAAGAAGAAGAAGAAGAAGAAGAAGAAGGGAGTGCTTAAAAAATAGAAAGCAAAAGAAAAATGGCACTGAAAAGTAATGTAAAATAGCACAAAATTGTTTGTCGAAGAAAAGTAGTGGTCTGTAACCCAACTACAACTACTACTACTACTACTACTACTACTACAGCAACATTTAATACTACTACTGCTAACCCTACTACTACTAGTACTACTACTAGTAGTGATTGCTGTTTTACTGTTGTGTGTTGGGCTGTCGGTAATAACAGAGGAGTCGAGATAAGTCGGTGGGTGTCAATAATTGGCAGACTCATTCGTGAATGATGGATGCCAAACATCAGATGTGATTGCGAATCGGCATCGCAGAGTCTGTCTTCTTCTTCCCTGACAGGAAGAACTTTCCGAATGATAAGCCAATGGCCAGTTATTTCCGTGGATGTTTCTTGCTTCCCGTTTCATCGGACAATGGCGCCATCAGGCTGTGCCGGTAAACATTGTAATTACCAGTCACGCCATTCCATTCACGGACACAACAAATAACATGCAAAGTTTGATTCAGTTACAACCATTTGGAATTCGAGAATTTAGTCTTTGGTTTCTCAACGATCTTTCTTTCTTTATTTCATTCATTCTTTCTTTCTTGTTGTTTGTGGTCTCCTTTTCTTTAGCGTCTCCTTTTTTCATTTCTTTCTTTTTTTGTTTGCTACTTTCTTTTTACGTTTGCTTCTTTCTTTCTTTCTTTTTTTCTTCTTTCTTTCTTTCTTTCTTTTTCACTTGTTTTCTTGTTTCCTGTTTTTGTTCTCCCTTTCTTTAGCGTTTCTTTTTTGTATTTCTTTCTTTTTACGTTTGCCTCTTTCTTTCTTTCTTTCTTTCTTTTACCGCATTATTCTTTCTTTCTTTCTCTTTTTTACCACATTATTCTTTCCACTTTTTTTTCTCTTTCTTTTCACTTTCTTTTTTTTTTCAATCTTCTTTCTCTTGTCCCCCCTCCACCCTCCTTTCTTTGTTTTTCTTTCTTCCGTTTCTTTCTTTCTTTCTTCCACTTACTTCTTTTTTGTTGTTCTTCTCTTTCTTTTGTCTTTCTTTTATTTTCTTGTTTTTTCTCTCTTCTTCCCCCGCACTTTTCCAAAATGGTTTCTTTTCCCTTTTTCGCGCTTCCACATATTACTATAAGTATAATGCTGTTATTTTTCCTTTTTTTTTTTCTTTTTCTTTATTTTTGCTTGTTTCTTACCTTTTTCTCTTTCTTTCTTTCTTTCTTTTTTCTTTCTTTCACTTGATTCTTTCATACTTTCTTTCTTATTTTCTATTTCTTTTTTCTTTCAGTTTCCCCACAGAGCTGATGAATGCAATTTTTTGCCAGTAGGTCAACACTGTTGCGTCCATGGATAAAAGTTCATAAGAGAACGTCACTTATGAGAGCGTCCTTACTTCTCCACTGCTGTCCAGTATATGCTTTTTTTACTAGGATGGCTGGTGAGATAGTTTGTGATATCGGAGGAAAATGGCTGTATAGCTACTATTTTGCTGGGTGTTGCCTCCAGGATATTTCACAACAACATGCCGCGATATCAAGTAGTTCCCATCTAGCCTTTTCTCCGGGCGGTTCATTAAAGTCTAAGCGGTACTACATGAAAATAGTATTGACAGGGCTACATCCTTGAAGCATTTTCACTTTTGTTTTATTAGATAGATCAGATTTCCATATTTTTGTTAATCTATCAATAGCAGTCCATATTTTACTTATGTGTATGTTGACATCACTTTCAGTAAATGAAATATTGCTACCAAGGCTTGATGGCACAATCTTGATAAAAAAAATTATGAAATCTGTTTTATCTGAGTTCACAAAAAGACAAATGCCTCTGCTGCTGGTTCAATGCTTTAGATATTTTAAAAATTATCCTATAGTAACTGAATTTTAAATTCCAATGCTTTCTACGTAATGTCCGAATATTACCTGGGCTAAAAAATAATTTAAATTTCATAATGAGCACACAAAAATCATCTTACCAAAGTAACGTCTCCATCGTTTTAATGATCAAATTTTTATCTAAAAAATATTTTACGTAATTTCCAAAGTTAAAAAAAAAATAACCTCATGGGTATTATGAATCCATTTTTATTGTTTCGGTTTTATTGTTGATAAAATTTGGGTGGCGAGGATTGTGAAAAATGTGAAGGTAACGAGAACCAAATGTGGCCCGAGTTGCGAAGAATTCCACTGGAAATTTTCCAAATTGCTTCATTGCGTTCTTTGGGCGTGGACGAGTTGCTTGGCAATACCTTGTTCTAATATCGCACATAACACGTTCAAAGAACCAATAGACATTTCCTCCTGGGTCACAACATATGTTTAAAAAAAAAAGAAAGAAAAAAGAATGAAGGAAGAACAAACTAACGAACTACGGCTTTTTAAATTAACTATCTAAACACAGCTCAATGCCTGGTAACTTGAGTGTTTAGATATTCATTATAGTTCTTCCCTGTATTCAGGAAGAATATGGCTTAGAACAGACCCAGTATCAACCGTTTGCAATGCGAATACATAAATTAAATATTTTGCCAAGTGCATACATTAATTAAAAGTAAAGAAATCTCTGGTATATTTACTTACTGCACAGTTTATATCAAATATAATATATTATAGATAATACATAATTTTATAATATTATATTATATTATTGAATATCATATATAATATATAATCATAAGATATATAATTTTATATAACGTTATATTATATTATATTACATTATGATTAAATATATGTTCGAAATACGTAGTTTTTTGTTGTAAGGTCGGTTTATTTGATGGTTGACTGATTTTTAAAATATATTTTGTGTATTTATTTCTGAAGTTATTTATTTAATTGTACTTTTTGCAAACGGTTATACGATATCAAGTACACCTATTTGAAACGGATCTTTTAAATTGCCAACGCTATCAGTTCCACTCTGGCACGAAGGGGTTGATCTAAAAGGGTCCTATCTATAGGTCAAATAGAACTATTTGACATTTAAACTGAGTTCAAACAATTGACTAATTCTAAACTGAATTGTTTGAAATAGAACTGTTTGATTTTTTAACTGTACGTAAACAATTGACTGAGATGTAAGCAATATATACCAATATTTCGAAGCATTTAACTTTGTTAACTTATGTTTACAAATCATATATATATCAATTATACATGTATAAAGAGGATTTGGCATTAAATATCCTACAATGGTTTATATGACATAAAATCAAACACAACCAAACCAAATTGCTTCATCTGTGAACACATTATGATAATCTTTCCCCGGCGGTCAGCGTAATAGCAATTCTGATTTTCTAATAAAGATACTCGCATAGAAAAACCAACATTTACCTAATTAGCTCTGAAATTTTAAAAATGTTGTCAAGAATAGAGAATTTTGGAAAATCTTGAAATGATATCATAATGGCCAAGCAGTTAGTGTGTTCGTCAATGACCCGGGAGATAGGGATTCAATTCCGGGTCGAGTTATACCAAGGACTCAAAAAATGGTACTTGATGCCTCCTTGCTTAACGTATGTATCAAGAGTAAAGTGAAGCAAACTAAGGAAAGGAGTAGCGCCCTTCCCTACACCTTGGTGTAGTAGCTAATGAAAAAGGAACCTTCGGGTCATTCTCGTCTATGGCCGCCAACAACTTTAGTACTGTTGGACATTGGTTTGAAGACCGTTTTAACATCTGTCAATTCAGTGGCAGAAGTCGGACCTTAGTTGAAAATATTACAAGAAATTCACTTGGTACCTAAAGTTAACAGGACGTTGGCGTTCTCGGCGGAGACACCGCGTAAATTGCGTGGATGGAATGTCAACGTGCATAGTGTTGGTGGCAGACTGGAGAGGTGACCGCGAGAATTTGTGTGGGTGACATGCCAAAGAGAGCCGTGACCACATAAAATTGCGTGGGTGTCAAGGATGTTATATAACTAGGAAGATTTTTATCGAAAAGAGAAGAGGTTCACCGAAGATCTATACCCGTCAGACCCTGTTCTTGCAGCTCAAATGTTTCTTTTGCTCTATCTTTCCGTTCATTTTGGGTCATAAAAAATGAATCAGATTATATTTTAACCATGGTGTTGTCGTAAATTGAATTACCATGACCAGAAAGTCCGGTAAACACTTGTGCATGTCATACGTAACCACTGGAGAGCTTTTCGGTCTCATCAGCAGTGTATACAGGGATCTTCCCTATTAGAAATCGAACCAGCAACTACAAAGCGCAGAGCTGAAACTCTACCTCTGTGCCATCGATCTACATCGCACACAAGTGATGGCAAATCAACAAGTCAACTCACAATATCATTCCTAGTTGTCTAAATCTTTGAGATGAAGCTTAATGATTTTTATCGTTCAGGGTTTTCGGATATTGTCTTCATCTTTATTGTTATATTCACAACGTTTGGGCTTGACGGTGATAGACATTGGTTCCCTAAGCTTCTAAAGAGACAATCATCTTGAGGTTACAGGTTCAATCCTGACTGCAAGCGAGTAACAGTACAGGAATACGTAGCACTTATGCCTGGTTATGGTTAACGGAATCAGAACATGCGACCCTCCTGAATTGAATAAAAGACGTGGTTCGAAGTTCTGTGTAGGCTCCCGAGTTCGACAAACACCTGAAGAAGGCCGGAGGATATATCGTCCGAAACGTTTTGAATATATCAATAAAGAAGAAGACAATAGTCCGAAAACCCTGAACGATAAAAGTATAATTCCTAGTCAATATAATATAATTTTCAATTTAGAATATAATTCCTCTGCTTACAAAAATTGTACATAAGTGTTGTCGTTTTTCTCTGTTACCATTTTTTTAAATCACCCTGAATTTATTTTTACAAATTGAGTTTAATAACTGAGTCATTACTTATGACAAAATAGTCTGCCCTACAATTTTAAACCACTGCTACTATTTAACAATAGCTTAAATTTAATCTTTAGAAGAGAGAATCATAAGAATGCTGCGAGCTCTATCTAATAAGTCCTGGAGGCAACACTTCCCGCAAAAAAAAAAAAAAAAAAAACAGCAGAGAAGAGATGGATTAACGCATTTCCAAGGCCAAAATTAAAGGGCTGTGTCTAGGATTTGAAATCCATTCCCTACGATGGTAAAAGTTACACTGAATCGTTCCCCCAAAAACGGAAACACTTAAAATCGAAACATTATATCGAATAATTTCATATCAAATCTCAAAGAGGCACAAATACTCGTGTCTACCTTTGGCCGCTGCCATCAACACAGTACTCAATTTTTTTTATTTTTATAATTTTTTTAAAAATATTTAAAATATATAAAATCCTTGTAGGATCACAAATAGAATATTGCACTCAGGTCTTGAATCCAGTGTTGAGACATAGAAATGGAAGAGTAATTATGAAATTGATGGGCATTCAAAGAAGAATGATACAAATAATAAAAAGAGTTGAAGAGTAAAAGTAAAAAGAGTTACTTAAGAATCTGGAGCGATTAAGAGCGATTAAGAATCTGGAGCGATTAAGAGCGATTAAGAATTTAGAGAAATTAAGAAATTAGGATTAACGACTTTACTAGAAAGAAAAATGAGAAGTGATCTAACTGAATCTTTTAAAAATAATTACTAAAATTTCTAATTATATTGGATATTTTTTCAATATTTCTCCTCGAACTGGAAATTTGCTGTCAAGAAAGTTTTCATGAATTCAGTCTACTAAAAAAGAGGATTATTTTGCTATTAGAAAAATATATTTTGGAACAAATTACCTAATTAGATAAAAAGAAAAAAGAATACTGCATAAAAAAGTCAAGTTTTAGGAAATAAAGGAAAGAAAAGAAATTTAAGAGGATATTTTGGGGATGTATCATTTAATAGAATTTGATCTGTGTATATATATAATTAAATAGTGCATATATTTGATGCAAAGATTTTTTCATGTTAGAAGTTAGTTAAAAGAGAAGATTCTCCTGATGAAACTAAACAGGTGTCACATACTACAACCAAGCAGATGTGATTAAATACGCTCTTTCTCAAGTGTGCATCATTATTTATAACTGTCGACTTTTTTTAATAAAATACTGTATTAAAACTTGGGCCAGCAGTAAATGACAACTTCAATCAGAGTTGAGGATACTTGGAAGGCAGAATTTTAAAAAATTTCAAATAAAAAGGGCACAGACATATGTATATATAAAAAAATAAAATTTACTTAAACAAACAATTAATTTGATGGGAATGAAGATCCTATTTCATATTTATTTTGTTCTTTTATAGCTTATCAAGGTTCTTGTGTTATTTCATGCCAAATCTCACACTTCTAGAAGAACAGTAGTAGTAACTTTCCAAAGAATATTTATCCCAATGTGAACGTAATAGAACAGATAGAGATCGAATACGGTAACTATGAATCCACAGTCCGTCGCTTTAACCATTACACCACGAGAACACTCCTTGTTATATCTGAGTAGCCAGATAAAGAAAGATGCTCCTTATGAAACTAAACACATGTCGCAACCAAGCAGATGTGGTTAAATACGCACTTTTTGATGCATACATTATGATTTAAAACTGACAACTTTTTCTTTATAAAATTTAGCATTTAAACTCGAGTCATTTTTAAATGACAACATCAATCAGAGGTGAAGAACTCTTTCCTGTTTAAATGCTAGATTGAGAATTATTGTCTAAGAAAAAGAGCGCAGACATGTGTATATACATTTATATGAAAAATTAAAATATATTGATATTTACACAAAACTAATTTGATGTGTATTAATAATCGATTTTATATAACCGTAGCCAGATAAATATTATGCTATTGAGAGTACAAACATTTGTAATTTGATGGAATGATCTGGCAGACAGACCATGCAAAAGGTGAATCAATGAATTCATGGTATAACAGAATGATTCCAGGAAATAAGACCCTAGCAAGTTTGTAACTGTTTTGATGACGTTAGAACTTCAAGAGCAATCTCTGCAAAGATTTTTTTCAAAAGGTTGATTTGAGGTGACTGGAAAAAGCGAAAATAATCAAAGAATTGTCAACTTTGCTGTCCCTGCTGACCACAGAATAAAACTGAAAATATGTGAAAAGAAGGATAAGTACCTAAACCTTGCCAGGGATTTGAAAAAAATTAGGAACATGACGGTGACAATTATACTGATTGAGATTGGTGCTTTTGGTACAGTAACTAAAAGATTATTAAAGGGAATGGAGGACTTGGAATTTTACAGACTAGTGGAGGCCATCCTAACTACAGCATTATTGAGATCGGCCAGAATAGTGAGAAGAGTCCTGGAAAATTGAGGAGACTTGCTGTCACTCAAACTCCAGTGAAAAACCATCAGCTAAAACTGATGTGGAAAACTCTTACTAAGTGAATAATAATAAAACAACTGTAGGGACATTTCAAGCGACAAACTCGTGAAATCACACACGGGAAAACTTGGACATGGCTTAGAAAGAGACATCTCAAGAGAGATACTGAATCTCTTCTAATAACAGCTCAAAACAATGTCATAGGGACTATGTCAAAGCAAAAGTAGACAAGACGCAACCAAATAGCAGATGTATATTATGTGGTGATAGAGACGAAACGACCAATCACATAATAAGCGAATGCTGTAAATTAACGCAAAGAGAGTATAAGACTAAACACGACTGGAAGCGGAAGATAATCCACAGGGGATTGTAAAAGAAGCTTAAATTTGACCATATGAACGAATGGTATATGCATAACCCGGAATCTGTCCTATAAAATGAGACGAACAAAATTCTTTGGGTTTTTGAGATACAGAGGACCAGACCTACGGACTGACAAAAAAAAAAAAAAAATAGCGAAGCTGCCGAACAGTAGACGTTGCCTTTCCGGTTTATCGCAGCGTAAAACTGAAGTAAATCGAAAAGGGAGATAAGTACATAAACCTTGCTAGAGAACTGACAAAAACTATGAAACATGAAGGTGACGGTGATACGAATTCTAAATGGCGCGCTCGGTATAGACACCAAAGGATTGATACTGGGACTGGAGGACTTGAAAATAAGAGGACGAGTAGGGATCATCCAAATTACACCCTTGTTTACATCGGCTATAATACTGAGAAAAGTCCTGGAGACTTGTGTGGACTTGCTGTTACTTAGATTCCAGTCAAAAACTAACGGCTAACGCTGATGTTAAAAACTCTCAAAAAAGTAAAAGGGGTGTCCTTGTGGTGTAAGGGTTAAAGTGATGGACTGCGGAATCGTAATACGCGAATTCGTTCTCCAGTCACGCTATTACGTTCACTTTCGGGCGAATACCCTTGGGAAAGGTATGAGCCCCCTTATCCTCCCAGCTATGGGTTAAATAGTACCACTACTGTTCTTCTAGGAGAATAGCTTAGGCATTAAATAACCTACAAAGGTTGATATGCCATTAAAACAAAAAACCAATCAAAAAAGGAAAATAATAATAAAGTGATTAAAATTATGTGGTTGTTGTATCAAAACCTCTTGGTTGAGTGTTTGCCCGACACATTTAGGAAGTTAAAGGGAAAGATATACTCCTGTATATGGATGATATTCAGATATTTACCAAAAATGAAAAAGAATCAGTAAACCTTAACAAGAAAAGGAGGAAGAGGAGTCGGCAAAATTCGCCTATATATGGAGGAGAAGAGAGGGATTGACGCCTTTCCTAAAGGATATAGCTTGAAGCAACCTGGTGTGTCCAGGATTGGAACTTTGTTCGACGAGTTCATTTTATACAATGGATACCATTACGCAAACCCGCACCTCCCGTATGGAGACACTTTACATTTCAACATTATATCAGACGGTTTCAGTATGCAACGAGAAAATCCCAGGCGTTACCGGAGCGAAGCCGACCGGTGTTAAACCACACTGAAATTCTTATGAAACACATATCTACTTCTACGAACCGTAACAAAATAGATGGTCGATATATCATCAGGTATGATGGTGTTCTGTGATACTTCACTTTTGTAAAGTAAACAGGACGGGAGTGAATAACAATGAATCTGAAAACAATGTCAACAGATTTGTTATATATACAGAAGGAAATGAGAAGATACGCTATTCACTCGCTTAACAATGGGACGAGACAGTGTTCTGTACTCTGATAAAATGGAAACTATTGTCACGGTGATTTTCAGTTTACGGATTCAAATGGCTAAGTTAACAAAACACTTTTGGTTGTTTTTCTATTGAAAGGAAAACGATTCATAAATCACTATCAAATAAATCGCAATTTCTAATTAAATATGATGGGTGGTATTATTCTTTCTTTCTTTCTTTTTTTAATTTAGTGACTTTTATATTAAGTTACTTGAATAAGTAAAGATACGCGTATCGTTTTTATTCGCATAATAGATACAAAAGGATATTAATAGAGTAAATAAGAAATTTATATAGACTTATTCTACCGAGTGAGATAGCTAAGCACTGGTGTAAGTGGTCGGCGAGTAAAAAATGTTGAGTTTATAAAAAAAATTCATGACTGAAAAGAAGGCTATATTACTATCCCTAATGAATCAAGAGTGGAAAAAAGTCAAGGCAAAAACTAAAAAAGTAAATAAATCATTTAAAAATATCCCAACAGACAACATTACCGAACTGAATGAACTAATTTATGCAGGAGAAAAATTAGTCAGTGATAAAATTGGTGTTCCCCTTAGGAACACGAACAGAAATACAAAACCTGGATGAGAAATGACGCTAGAATAACAAATAAAGAAATTGTGACAACAAGCAAAAGTACTAAGGAAGGAAAATACACAATGACACAATGGGAGTTGAAGACCAAAAGAAGACAACAGTCTAACAGCTGGAAGACATAGATCAAAAGATATTAAGGAAAGAAGGGAGACTCAAAGGATACGGACACAGGGTCAAGCAATACAAACAAAACAGGGCCTTTTAAAATAACAAAAGAAAATACTGCCAACAATTCAGTGGAGAATACGCAAATACAAATCAACAACCGGACGCAAAGGAAACAAAACGACTTTGGGGTAAAATATCAGAACAAAAAAAAAAAACACAAAAGAAAGGTCGAATGGATAAATAACAAGAAAAAAGAATTACAAAGTTGTTAAGAAGGTCCGAGTTTAAAATAGAACTTGACTCACGAAGAGAAACACTAAAAAATAGCCAATTTGAAAATACCTGGTTGTTCTGGTTTTAAAAATTCATGTCTATCCACGACAGATTGGTTCAACAGAAGAGTTTTAAGAAGCAAGCATTCCATAATGGATGATGAAGGGAAAACTACCCTGATCCAGAAGGATCCTCAAAAGGGAAACATCGCCAGAAACTATAGACCGATAATGTGTTTACCGAGGATGTGGAAAATCCTAACAGCCCAGATAAAAGGATAAATTTATTACTCGCTTGAATGCTGCAAATAGGTATTCAGAAGGACAGAAATGATGTTGATGGGAACAAGAGGAACAGATGACCTACTATATATAAAGATTGGCACATCTTCGAAAAGATCAAAACACGTCGGAAAATATTGCCGTCACAGGGATTGCCAACAAAAAGTTTAATTGTATGATGATGTAAACTTCGATAATAGAATTTCTGAGTATGTACAAAATACCGGAAAAAGACAGAAATTTTACGAAAGCCGCACAAAACAAGGAAATGCAATTAGTAGCAGGAAGACAAATCGTAGAAAAAGGTGAAAATCCAAAGAAGTATCTTTCAGGGAGACTCATTATCACCACGGCTCTTTGTTATAGCAATGACGTACTTAGGAGATCATAAATCTACAAAATCGCAAGAAAAGATTAATCAATTTATTTATATAGATGATATGAGGGTATTTGCCAAAAATGAAAAAAAAATTGCATATATTCAATGAGTATATTCAGCCAGTGTATAGGAATTGAATGTTGAACCAAAATATCTGCCATCCTGATAATTAAACGGAGGTCTGGTTTGGTTTGGTTTATGGCGTATCAGCCATTATACGTTATTTAATGTTAAATCCATTTTTATACAGTTATATTAAATATTATTTCTAAGCACATTTTGGAGATAAATAAATCATTTATTTACACATAATTAGATATAAATACAGTTCAATTTCAAATTATTTAGTTTAGCATAAGGATAATTTTTCTTTACGCTCAGTTGAATGTAAAAACAGTTATGTTTCAAACAACTCAGTTTAGTGTAAGTACGCGGGTTAGTTCTATTTGATCCATAAGATAGGACCTTATGTGCTACCACTCAGGGCAAGAGCAGACCTGGGAGCGATGGCAATGAAGAGGTTCTCCGCTTTTCCCTAAGCTCTAGAGTTACTGAAGCCTTACCTTTTAGTGTCATACCCATGAAACTCGTTGGGAGAGTTTTACCCCTCAGTAGAAACGCAGTCGGGGTATTCTGTAGCCCCAACCGACTTGGCTTTCATAGGTGGGGGTCTTACCCGTCTGCAGAGTTGCAGTCGGGTGATTCTGCAGCCCCAGCCTACTGAGACAGATAAAAGTAGGAAAATAGCAACAATGGAATGTATTGAACTGCCAATCAGAAATATATTAAAAAAAATATTGGATATTAGGAAAATTACAAGTACAAAGGGATATTGGAAGTGGACACCATCATACAAAAAGAAATGCAAAAAAAAAAAAAAGGAAGAAAATTGTACCTCAGAAGAACTAGAAATTTTCTCGAAACTAACATCTGAAGTAGAAGTCTCATCAAAGAAAAAGACACCTGGGCAGACCCTTTTTTAAGATACTCTCGACCATCCTTATAGTGAACAGGAGAAAACAAATGAACCAAAGGACAACAAAATTAAAGACTATGCCCAATGCCTTAATTCCAAGAAAGGATAGAATATTTCTATCAAGAAAAGAAGAAGAAAAATAAATTGCCAGCGTTGAGGATGCGTACATGCACCAACACAAGACCCCGAGGATAACATAGAAAAGAGCAAAGGTAGTCTACTTAGAGCAACCAGTAACAGCAATAACAACATAATAACAAACCAGAAATTAACAAAAATAAAATACTAGAAAACAGAAAAGGTAAGAAAAACAACTGTATTAATATTCCAAACAAAAAAAATCTAGCAAAATTGCAAACGAGAATTCTTGGACACAGTTACAAAGGGAAACCTCACGAGAGAAACTGAATCTCTTTAAATAGCAACACCAAATACCGCCATAAGGACTAATTATATCAAATCAAAAAGTGATAATAGGCAACAGAATAGCAACTGCAGGTTACATGAAGACAAAGATACGAAACGGTTAAGCACATTATAAGCGAATGCAGGAAACTAGTAAAAAGGAATACAAGACTAGGGTGACTGGCTAGGAGAGGCGATCCACGGGGAATCGTGCAAGAGATTAAAATTTGAACTTATAACCAAATAGTATACGTTCAAACTAGAATCTGTTCAAGAGAATAAGGCATCTTAAATTCTCTTGAATTATGAGATACAAATGGATCACTTAATCTCGGCTTGAAGACCAGACTTTTTATTAATGAACAAGACGAAAATAGATTTTCATTTTATGGATTTTGCTGTTACAGTGAACCAGTGAGCTCAGAGGAAACAAAAGGAAAACACACAAAAATACCCGGATCCTTCCAGAGCTGAAAAAGTTATGCTATAAATTCAACCTTCTCAATTCAAAACACGTTGTATTTCTTATAGAAGCACAGCTCAGTTAGAACCCTGTGAGAAATTTTAGTCTCAACACATCTGTCAGAATTGTTGGGCGTTTTACGATTCGAAACTGTCCCTCAGGCACATCTGCAGTCGTCGATCGTCTTGCTTGGTAATCTATAAGTCTTGTGGACCTTGTAGATCAGGGGAAAGCGTGTTTTCGAACCCGATTAGCCGTGGTAATCCCCCCACAAGAGAAGAACGTTCCGAAGGGATTACATCGTTTCCTTCTCCTGAAGAACAAAAGCACCTGTTTATTTAATAGAAAGAGTTTGATAACAGTGTATCTCGTGAAAAACAATCAACTATCGTATGGCATTTCTAGTTAGACAAAATAGAATTTAATGTCTGAACTGGCAATATGTATGCCAGTCCTCAGTTAACTTTAGCAAATTAGTGCAATGCTGAATTCGACCACTGATAAAAGTGTTGGTACGTGAGTTGAGTTTTCTCTCAGTTGACTGCTATTGAAATTGCAATAGTTGCTACCTATCTCAACACGAGTCAATACGTTCTCTCCGCAGTTCAAACTTCAACTCATGACGTAAAATAACAGTATATTATTTGCAATATATTATTTGACGTAAAATAACAGTATATTATTTGCAGTATATTATTTCACAACACAAATCTATTCCTTCGTTGAAAATATATCCCTAATCAGTTATTGTTTAAATCAAGTTCAAGGGTCTTTTTTGACTTATTTACTCAAAAGAATATTCCTATTTTGTCAGCCCATCTAGCCGTTTTCATTATCTCGCTTTGAAATCACCACATGGTTTTACCTCTTGTAATATAGGGTCACACCTGGTCTTCTCAACAATCAACATGTTCTTTGAGAAAACTGCAAAAATCTGATTTTTCACATTAACCCAATCTAGACAGCTGTGAAGAGGATTGAAACTACGATATTGTCAAAAGGAAGTTAACCCTGTTACATTACAATCACTTAACTAGGCCACTGTAGAACATGGTGTCAGTGATACCATTTGTAGTTGGTGTACTTGGAACAATCCCCAAAGGCTTGGAAAATAGTTGGGTGAAATGGAGGTCAGAGTTAGAATCGATGCCATTTAGACCACTGCACTTTTAAAACCAGCTAGGATACTTATATGAATCCTGGAGACCTGGGGAGACTTGCTTTTACTCAGACTTCAGTGAAGAAAACACTAATCAAATTGGTGCAAAGAACTTGCAAGTTGAATAATAATAATAATAATAATAATAATAATAATAATAATAATAATAATAATAATAGACATGACTGGGTGAGCAAGAGGATTGCAAGGGAATTGTGCAATAGTTTGAAATTTGACCATGTAAACAAATGGTATATGCACAACCCAAACTCTGCCTTGGAGAATAAGGCGCACAAACTGCTCTGGGATTTTGAGATACAAACGGATCACCTAATCTCGGAAAAACGACCAGACCAAAAATAATCAACAAAAAAACTTGCTGAGTTGTGGAAACTAATGTCCCGACAAACCACAGATTAAAATTAAAGAAAGCGAAAAGAAGGATAAGTACATGGAACTTGCAAGAGAACTGAAAAAAACTATGGAATATGAAAGTGACGATTATACCTATTGCAATTGGTGCTTTTGGTACAGTCATCAAAGGATTGTTACATGGACTGGAGAACGTAGAATTTAGAGGACGAGTAGAGACCAACCAAACTACAGCTTTATTAAGATCGTCCAGAACACTAAGAAGAGTCCTGGATATTTGAGAAGACTTGCAGTCACACAAACTTCAGTGAGAAACCAATGGCTTACGCTGCTGTGAAAAACTCTCGAAAGAGCAAAAAAATAATAATAATAATAATAATAATAATAATAATAATAATAATAATAATAATAATAATGAACAAGACTAGCAAGTTTAATCGATGTGGGAAGAGAGACGAAACAGTCAACTTCATAATAAGGGAAAACAACAAACTGGTACAGAAAGGTGCAAGAACAAGTGTGATTGGATCCGAATGGAAATCCATTGGAAACGAATTAAAACATGACTATATAAAAAAAATGTTTCATACACCACTACAAACGTCCCTGGAAAATTCTCTGAATCTTTTATGGTTCTCGTGTATCAAATCATATCAACCTTCGAGTGGGATTTAATGTAAAAGACATCCTTGTGGCAGAATATTGACACAGTTTAACCAATAGTTGTGTTTATTGATTGGGTTTTATGGCATCTCTACCTTTGTAGTTAAGGCCAAATCCTGTTTATATATATATATATATATATATATATATATATATATATATATATATATATATATCAGATAGATATGATTTGTAAACAAATAATCTCTAAGTAACAATTTTAATCGAGTCTAAGCTCGTTTGTTTTCACACAGTTAAATGGTTTAAAGTATTTGAATCGAACCGTAATATTTCTGTTTGATCTTAATCAATTCTTTGGACACAGGTAAATGATTTCAATTATTACGATCTAACATGGTTTGCACACTGTTAAATGGCTTCATAGTTAAATTGTTTCACAGTTAAATGGTTCCTAGTATTGCTATGTTATACTAATAATTCATTTTTTTTTTTCGCACATTTAGGTAGTTTTAGCCATTCCTAATGAAAATGAATAATTCTATTTAGTATTGATAATTTGTTTACACGCAGATAAATGGTTCCAAGTATTCCTATATAACCCTAAAAATGCAATCTAATATTATGTGTTTGCACACAGTTGAATATTTAAAACAGTTCTATTTGACCCACAGATGGGGCCTTAACAAATAGTACCACTTTGGAACAGAGAGGACCAGGGAATACTGGTAATGAAAGGGGTATTCCATATTCCCCAAAGCTCCAAGTCTGATGCCTCACCATTAGATGCAGTTTTTTGTCATACCCAGGATACTAGTTCTATTTGATCCATAGATGTGACTTTAATAGGTACTACCATTCTGGATTAGAGTGGACCTGAGAGTAATAGTGTTGAAAGTGTACTTAACCCTTCCGAAATCTCCGGGACTGAAGTCTCACTATCTGATTGTTTAGAGACATTTTTTATGGTGGGGATAAAGAGTGAAACTTTGAGACATAAATGAATCTCCCAATTCACGACAGAAGACCAGGTCTACTTTTATTTTATAAAAAGAAAACAGCATGCAAAAAAGTTAATTTCTCCGTTTCAGTATACCTCAGGTTTTAGGTAAAATAATTCGAACAACTTGATAAACACGAATACCTTTTCCCGGAAAGACGTAAAAAATCTTGTGAAGCCTGAAAGTACACATATTTAAACAGATCTGTGAAGACAGAACTGTGTTACCTATTCATAAGTAAGAGCACAAAGTGTAACGGTTATCGTTGTAGAAAATAGAATCAATAAAAGTTTTTCACTTCATACGAATGACTATGGAAAGGGCATGACTCAATATTTTTTACCTCCTGCCATGGATAGATTTCAGCATTAAATAACCCGTAGTGAGTTGAAAAGCAAAACCAGCATTTGTTCATGAAACCCATGGTTTTTACGGAATACATGTTAGGAAACACTACTGGAGACCATCTCAAACTGTGCATACAGATATTTCCTCAAATATAGTAAAACGAGTGTTTATATTGTAATAGTCAATTTTTACCTTCAAATAACATTATTGTTTTTAATTTATGGATTTGGTGAAAGAGTATAGGAAGTGATATTGATAGATACCAATAGTTCTATAAATGTACACGTTGCAATGAAGTTAGTTTGATTGACTATCGATTGACTTCCCCAGGGAAATTCTTCGTAATTGTATGTAGGCCAGGTTCTCTTGCCACTTTACTTCTTGGCAAAGATTGAATAATTCATGGCACGGAATCTCCTGGGTGTCAGAGTGTTTTCCCTGCAAGACAGGCCTGTGCTTACACAACCCTGTCATAAAACTGGAGCCACTCCGCGCATCTCACCAATGTTCTACCCCGGTCAGTGCTAACTCTATTAAAACCCGCCCATGGTAAATTCAGTTGACTCTTATTAGGTGAACTTTTCGCTCTTTGCGGTTTCAACGACGACTTGTGAATCGTCTGGACTTTTTCTTTTAACATATTAGGCGACCTACAGATTAGAGGGACTACATAAGCACCAAGAGACATCCGAAACATACCAACCTCACCATATTACATCACGTGATGCTCTATAAAGACTACACAACGAAAGCGACAACAGTTTTCGATTTGGCTAATGTGATAACGTGGCACTCGTTGTGTAATGGATATCGTCTTAGAGAATGGACACGGCTATCCGAGTTCAAATTCTAGACGAGACTGCATGCTTTTCACATTGCCCTAATAGTCTGGGAAAAAGGTATGAATCCAACTATTCTCTCTCCATCTTTGAATAAAACAGGGATGTAATGGTTATCGTCGTAGGAATTGAACACAGCGACACGAGTTCAAATCCTGGACGAGACTGATTGCATTTCACATAGCACTAATACCCTTGGGAAAGGTATGAATCCAATTATTCTCCCTCCAGCTATGGGTAAATAGTAGGACAGACTAGGTTCTTCAGCCTTGGTGAGGCAACTAGTCTATGAGAAGGAAAACTCTGAATTCAAACCTGTTAAACCCCGCTTAAAAATTGACCTTGTGTTATATCCTGCCCGAGGGGAGGGGTTGGGTAAATAGGATCTTTGAATAAAACAGTTGGGCAGACTGGGTTTTTAGCCTTGGTAAAGCAACTAGACTAGGGGAAGGAAACTGACTATTTGCATAACATGAAAGCGCAACTCATGCAACATATCCTGGGAATCATAGTATCTGGAAGATCACAGTCTAGTCATGATTTCTTTGATTCATGGCATATCAACCTTCGTGGGTTATTTATTGTCAAAGCTATCTTTTTACCAGAACAACAGTGATTCTATTTTATACATAGCAGTGGTCGATAAGGGGGTTTATATAATTCCCAAGCTTTTTAGTTCGAAATCAAACGTAATAGCATGAATGGAGTTAGAACTCACTGCCTACGATTCCGCAGTTTAGCCCTTTTACCATTACACCATGAAAACTTTCTCTGATGAAGTTAATCCCTCTCCCGATCTACAACTGCTTTTGTTGCATAGCCATAATTATAATCATATCAATCCAGCGGTACAACAAATACATACTCAAATGCAATACAAAGGCGGATACAAACGCCAGCGGAAACAGGCGGACTCTATTGGTCAGGTACGAATGGTTTTATAAACTTCTTGCTTCGGTTCCTCGATACGAGGAGAGAGACACACTTCTTGCTAAGCTGACCATACTATCTGACCTCACCAACGCACGGAGCATCTTGCGGTGTCCAAGATCTCTGTCGGTAGAGATCCGAAAAACTCAACTACTGCCGTAACGGTAGAAAACTCAACTCTATGCCTCAATGGCAGAAACTCAATTGTCAGCCTGCGTGGTCCAAGGTCAACCTTCATCTCGTTTCAAAATTCTCAAATACTCAGCCCATCTCTTCTGGGCATGGTGTCATCCACACTCCAGCTAATTTCCTGTCTGGGGTTTATCATGACAATGGTGATAGTCATTTTCTTTTGCGCACGTGCGTAAAATTGTACCCAATGACTGTGCACCTGAATTAAATGCCGAAAAGTTCAAAGCCCTACCAAACTGAATGATAAAATATAATTAATGAAAAATGATCCATATAAAAACATCATTCCTTAATTATATAACAATTTGAGCTAAAAATGTTTCTTCTTTTACACAGGTTACTATACTAAATTTGAAGAGTCCAAATGATTAGTATACAAAATTTGTAATCATTTAACTATGTGCAATCAATAAATAGTAATACATGGAACTATTTAACTATATGCAAACGAATGAGATCTCCTTGAGAATTCAGTCTGCCTAGCTATTTACTTGTTACGTTTTGTAGAACAGATTGATTCCTGCGTTTCCAAAGGTTATTAGCCTGAAGTGAAACATAATCTCATCTGGAATTTGAACTCTAATTTTCTATTCCTTTTATTATGCCGATAAACATCATACTATGATGTCCAGTACACAATAAACATTCATGTACAATGTTGTTTCTCTCTCCTAGATTTTGTCTGCGTTCAATGTATACAACAACTGATATTTCTCTCGGTAGACTGGGGCTGTAGAATGCACCGACTGCCTCTCAGCAATGAGTGTCCTGGATATGACATTAAACCATCTGATAGCGAAGCTCCAGTCCTAGAACTTAGGATGTTGTGAAGTATCCTCTCATTACTGTCACTATCAGGTCCACTCTGACACAGACTGTTAGTACATGTTAGGGTCCCATCTATGAGTCATAGAGAACTGTTTGACCTTCTAAATCTAAACACACAAATGACTGATGTTAAATTGAATTGTTTGTCTTACATAGCAATATTTGAAACCATTTAACAATGACAACTAAAGATGAATATTAAATTGTATTATTCGTGTCAAATATCCATTCTCGTATGCAAGCAAATAAGTTCTGGTTTGTTTCGAATCTTACTTTTATACTATACATTTAGAAATCATATTTAATATATATGTATAAACTGGTATTGGCATTAAATAACCTACAAAGGTTGAAATGCCATAAAAGCTAACCAACCAACCAACTGCGTTTATATAATATGCCGATTTAATCTTCGTAGGGAGTTAAGACCCCATCCTCAACAAGTGTACTTTGTACAACAGTGAACTGCATCTGATGGTAAAGTTCCTGTCCTAAAGAATTAAGGAGTGTGGGGTACCCGTTTATTACCACCCTAACCCGGATTGACAGTATCTGTTAGAAACACATCTATAGGTCAAATAGAAGCATTTAATTAAAGAATATACTTGAAAACAATTCAATTTAGTGCAAACAAGGGAATGATATTAAATTGAACTATTAGTATTTGATAGAATGGTTAAAATCGTTTAACTATGGATAAACGAGTAAATAATATTGAATAAAATCATTAATATTGTTGAACAATATTTAAACTATCAAATGGTATTTAATTGGTTTTAAAATAATCTTAACTACTAACCATTAACGTAAGAATCATATATGTATGAACAGAATTTGTCATTAAATAACCATGGAGAGTTGATATGCCATTAAATCAAACAACCAAACCCAAGTTGACGAGAAAAACCCTGTTCACATTTTGTTTCGATTTGTCCTGGCTACACAATCATTTTTCAACGGCTGGTTATTATCTCCCTCCAGAACATTCAATGAAAAAGCATTTATTTCACACGATTCATTTTCACTATAATGTCTTTCCTTGAAAACATATTCTTCGTTAATCATATAGATTGTCTAGTAAACTTATAGATTGTCTATTAATCTCATAGATCAAACATTATACATTGAGAAATTTTATTGATTAGGTTATGTTATTTGATTTAACAGCAGGTATTGACTGGTATTCAATGTTAAATCCTATATATATATATATATATATATATATATGTGTGTGTGTGTGTGTGTGTGTGTGTGTGTGTGTGTGTGTGTGTGTGTGTGTGTGTGTGTGTGTGTTATTTTTAAAGCAGTAAGTTATTTTTAAATGAGTCGGATCTCATTCAGTCGCATATAGTTAGATAGTTTCATGTATTACTATCTATTGATTGCACATAGTTAAATGCTTACAAATTTTGTATGCTAATCATTTGGACTCTTCAAACTTAGTATATTAAGCTGAGTGAAATAAGAAAAACTTTGAGCTCAAAGCAGTTGTAGATCTGGAGAGGGGTTAACTTTATCAGAGAAAATTTTCAGGGTGTTATTGTTAAAAAGTTTGACAGCGGAATCGTAGTCAGCGAGTTCGAATCCATTCACGTTATTACGTTTGATTCCGAACTAAAAAGCTTGGGAAAGGTATAAATCCATTTATCCTCCTTGCTATGTGTAAAATAGTATCACTGCTCTTCTGGTAAGAACATAGGTTTGAAATTAAATAACCCAGGAAGATCAATAAGATTGGTACTTGGTTGAAGATAGACAATCTAGGATAGCATGTCAGACGGTAAACGAAGTAAGCAGAAGGAAGAGTACTGTGTGAGCGAAACTGAAAGCTGACCGCTTAGAAGAACGAATACACCTGTGGAAATAACATTTCGAGAATTTACTCGGAAAACCTGCCAAAGTTACGCATGAACCAATCACAAACATTATCAATAAGCAACTAGACATCAAACTAGGACAGTTTACGCAAGAAGAACTCGACTCAGTACTAAGAAAAATTTAAAATATGAAAGGAGCACTGCTTGATGAAATAGCCCCAGAAGACTGGAAGGCCTGGGAATTCGACGACAGACTGCTCCAACATTGTTATGCGGTATATAACCAAAACACTATAGACTGGTTGACAAAGGGATGCATCCTCTCTTTCCCTAAGAAAGGTGACCTCGGAATAGCCAAAAACTACCAAGATATAACCCTCACGTCCATAGCGATCAAGATCTACAGTGTTCTATTACGCAACCGCATAGAACCCAAAATTGAGAAAATGCTTAGGAAGAACCAAAATGGCTTTCTGAGAAATCGATCCACAACATCACAAATTTTTGTTATCCAACGAATTCTAGAAGGTGTACGTGCAAGCATATTGAGGCAACAATATTATTCGTCGACTTCTCTAAGGCATTTGACAATATATACAGAGAGAAGATGAAGTAAATACTTCTCACCTATAGACTCCCCGATTAAAATGTTGCAACCATAATGATACAATTTAACAACACGATAGCAAAAGTTTGCTCACCAGATGGAGAAACAGACTACTTGAAAATTGAAACAGGTGTACTACAAAGAGATACATTAGCCCCATACCTGTTTATTATTTGCCTAGACTACGTGCCTAGACCGTCTATAGATTTAATGAAAGAAAACGGTTTCAAGTTGGCAAAGGAATGAAGCAGAAGATACTCCGCACTAACTATTACAGACGCAGACTACGTCGATGACATAGCGCTTCTAGCAAATACACCCACCCAAGCCGAACCCTTGCTATATAGTCTGGAACGAGCAGCAAGTGGCATAGGCCTCCATGTCAACGCAGACAAGACACACTATATATACTTTAATAAAAAAGGCGACATCTCCTACCTCGGAAGCAGCGTATCATTAACAAAGAATGACATCAACACGCGACTGGCAAAGGAATGGACAGTTTTCGATAGGCTATCGGTCATACTGAATCAGACTTGACTGATAAAATAAAACGCAGTATTTTTCCAAGCAGTGGTCGTGTCCATACTGCTATAGGGATGCACTACATGGACGCTAACTATAGAAAAAAACGATTGACGACAGTTACACAAGAATGCTACGAGCAATATTGAACAAGCCCTGGAAGCAGCACCCCACAAAACGGCAGCTGTACGGTCACCTACCACCCATCACGAAAACCATCCAAATTAGACGAACCAGACATGCAGGGCACTACTGCATAAGTAAGGACTAACTCATAAGTGATATACTCCTGTTGACTCTTTATATGAATGAGCAAAGGTAGGACGACAAGCTAGAACATATATACAACAACTCCGTACTGATGCAGGAGTTAGCCTGGAAGAACTCCGGGGAGCGATGGACAATAGAGGCAGGTGGCGAGAGAGGGTCAGGGAGATCCATGCTAGCGGCGCGACATGATGATGATTTGTGTGTAATTATAAAGAGTATTTAGCACTAATACCCTTGGGAAAAGTATGAATCCAATAATTCTTCCTCCAACTATGGGTAAATAGTAGGGCAGACTAGGTTCTTCAGCCTTGGTGAGGCAACTAGTCTAGGAGAAGGAAAACTCTGAATTCAAACCTGTTAAACTCCGCTTAAAAAATTGACCTTGTGTCATATCCTGCCCGAGCGGAGGGGTTGGGTAAATATGATTATAAAGAGTATTTTTGTATTCCCCATAAAGTGTACTTTTGTTAATTATGAGGAGTCTTTATGCATTAATTATAGAGAAAACATTTTCTATTAATTATAAAGGGTATTTTTGCATAGATTATGAAGAGTATTTTTATGTAATTATAAAGAGTATTTTTATATTCATCATACAGAGAATTTTTGTGTTACTTATGAGGAGTATCTACGCATTAGTCATTAAGAAAATGTTTTCAATTAATTATAAAAAGTATTTTTGTATTCATCCTAAAGAGTATTTTGCATCAATCATGAAGAGTATTTGTGTGTTAACTCTGAGGAGTATTTATGCATTAATTGGGAAGAAAAATGTTTCTATTAATTATGAAGAGTATTTTTGTATTAATTATAAAGAGTATTTTTGTATTAATTATAAAGAGTATTTTTGTATTAATAAAATGTATTTTTGTATCAATTATGAAAAATACTTTTACATTAGCTATAAAGAGTATATTTGTATTAAATAGAAAAGTACTTTTTATTAATTATTACTAATATTCTTCTCTTATGAAGAGTATTTTTGCATAAATCACAAGGAGCATCAATTATTTTCATTATTGCTTATGAGAACTTATTGCATTTACTTTATAAAGTATTTTTGTATCAATTATGAAGAATATTTTTGATAATTCTTTTATGACTGGAATAAATTGCATTGAAATACATGATAAATGCTTCAGGACTGAGCTGTTATAAATAATCCGGACACTATTAGGCAAGGAATTAATAGTATCATTCTTGGTACTTCCATATAAATTCGACTTTGAATTGAAAGACTTGAAAACAATTCTCTGACATTTTTACAATCAAAAACTGAAGTGCCTATCAGAATCTTACAATAGAAGCGTAGAAAGATAATTACAATCCAAGTCCAAGAAAAAAAACGCCATCATAATTCTGTTTGTCCGTTAATTCGTACGTTATTTTCGTTCACATATCCTCCCTGTAACTAAGTGGGATACCATTTAAACCTCTCGACCAAATTATAGATTCTTCTAAAAATCCTTAGCACATGCAAGTGGGACATTCTTCCCCATTCCACGCTCAATCAATTGGGCTATTCTTCTTAATAAATATTGCTACTTCAGATAAAAGACTGTTCAACTCTGATGGAATTGCCCTGTACGAACTTAATCTATCCTCATAAAGTAAATTAAGGAATATGAATTATTTTCATTTTTCAAATATTTTAAAGTTTTATATTTTTGTATTTTTGTCATGAAACGTGTGAGAACACGTGCGATACAATGTCCTCATCAGCCCCCAATGAAGAAAGGGTATCGCATGTGTTCTAACTTTATATATCCTCACTGAGTAAATTAAGGAACATGAATTATTTTCAATATGTTCATTGAATATCTGATCTGCTCCGAGGATTCGGTGAGTTCTGAATTTCTGATAAGCTTCAACAATGTCTGGTTGACGTGGGAAAAAAGAGCCGAAAGATTCCTCGATAGCACCAACATATCCACAAAATAAAATAAGTATCTACATATTAAATTTGTAGTTTCAGTAGAATTAACTACTAACAGGGCGTTACGTGGCTTTAAAAGCTAAAGTCCAGGATTGTAGTCTCCAGGTAAACGAGTTCGAACATCTCTGTCAAGCTAAGACTAATATTCTTAGGAAAGTTATGAAGCATATTATTCTCCTAAGTATTGTTCAGTTGGTTTCTTTGTTTAATGGCATATCAACCTTTGTAGGTTATTTAATGCCAAAGCCATTCTCCGAGAAGAACAGTAGTGGTATTATTTAACCCATTGCTTGGAGGATAATGGGGTTCATACCTTTCCCAAGGGTATTTGCCCGAAAGTGAACGTAATAGCGTGACTGGAATACGAACTCGCTTACTACGATTCTGCAGTCCGTCGCTTTAACCATTACACCACGAGGACACCACACTCAAATATTGTTCAAATAGAATCCATACTCTTTTCTACAAGCATGGCTTTGGCATTAAATATCCCACGACGCCTGACATGCCATTAAATAAAGATACCCAACTTAAATAGTAACAACCATGCTATGGGTTAAATAGTATCACTCCTGTTTTACTAGGATGTCTTTGGCATTTAATAATGCACAAAGGTTGATATACAATTAAGCAAAGGAATTTAACCAAATACTAACAAATATGTGCATTAAGCATTAATCAGATTGTTATAGAATATTTTTTAGTTATTTCAAAGGCTTTATATAATATAAAAATGAAAATCATCTTTTCTTGCATTAGTAGCTCCACCTGATTTTTTTTTTCGTTCTGTAGAATCTCCACGGGTCCTGCTAGTGATTTATTAAACTTTAGGAAAGAAAAAAATCGAAGTGTCGCAAGTTGCGTTGGCAAAAGCTCGAAATTAGTTACACACACAGTTATAATGTGGCCTGCAATTATGTCAATCATACAGTGTTCTGTTTGCGTGACTAATGTGATTCGTTGCCGAGAATGACCAAAGCGCGAACCAAGACATATTACAGGTATGCAGCACAAGGCGGCACAGAGCGATGAAAATCCGAAGACGTGATTAGAATTTCACTTCACTGACTGACACTCCCTCCAAACCACGTGATTATTTCCACTCATAAGAAACGTGACAACTGCATATTACATGCCAACACTCAGGAATGAGAAAAACTTTTTTTTTCATCTTTCTTTAGTCATTTTCTTTTTCTCCCCTTTTTACCTTATAATTATTTGTTTTGGTAATGTTCACTTATTTTTAAGTGAGCACATGTTTTACATATATAATGGAATTTTTACTTGATCGTTTTTTTTTTTTTCTGTTTATTTTTTGTTGTTGATTTTTTTTAACTTATTTCTCTTGTTACTTTTTAAGTCTCTCCAATTTCAACTTCTTTTGGATTTTGGTGCTGAATTCTATTTTAAAAAAAAAACGCTTTTCCTTTTTCTTATTCATTTCATCACGAACATTTTGTATTGCCTTTTATTTCCATTTTCATTTTTTTCGCCTTCTTTTTGCCTTTTTTTTCATTGTAATTCCAATTTTTTCATCTCCTTCGAATCTATCTATCTATCTATCTATCTATCTATTATTTTCTCTTAAATGCCTTTATATAACACTTTTTGTCCTTCCATTATTTATTCCTAGAAAGAAAGAAAGAAAGAAAGAAAGGAAAGAGAAGACATACAAATAAAAATCCAAAATATCTTTTACTTTTCTTTCTTTCTTTCTTTCTTTCTTTCTTTCTTTCTTTTTCTACTTCATTTCAATATCATTTTGAAATAAACCACACTTAGTCTTAAATAGGATCTATATCATTCATTCTTTTCCTTCTTTTCCACCTGCTTCGAATCTATCTATCTATCTATCTATCTGCCCGTCGATTTGTCTCTCTTACGTACCTTTATATCACTTTCCTCTTTTTTCTGTTTCTCTTCCTTGAAAGAAAGAAAGAAAGAAAGAAAGAAAGAAAGAAAGAAAGAAAGACGATGAGAAGATGAATTTACTAAAAAAATATGCCTATTTCTTTATTCGTCTTCCCTTTTCTTTCTTTCTTTCTTTCTTTATTCATTTTATTTCAATTTTGTTTTGAAATAAATGACAATTATATTTGAATATAATTTATTTATTTATATATCTTATATGAAATTTTCAGTTGTTACAATTATAAATTATAAATTATAAAATAAGTTTGTTTAAATATTAATTCAATTTGCTTTTTTTTCGTAAGACACGTCGTTATCAGTAAAATCGTGAAGAACAGAGTTTAGCGAAAACAATACGCACACAGTGAGACTCAAAGTTATAGAGGGTCATTTTTTAATTTGTTTCAGATAAGTGTTGGTCCTCACTGTCGTATAAATAAGGTGCGTTGAGATAAAGCAATTAAAATTATGAAGAGAAAAAAATACTTGTTTCGCTTAACAATGATAATGATAGACAATTTTCACCTAAAATTTAAATCTGAAAATTCGAAAAAAGCTCTTTGTTTAGTTAGGTTTTAAGGTATATTAACCTTTGCCGGTCATTTAATGCCACATCATTTTTGTACACACACACACAGTCATCCACAGACAGATCTGTTTCGTTCTATCAGAACTCATCAGTGTGGATAGACAATAGCTTCCCGTAGCTGGGATCGAAACCCAATTGACTCAAACACCAAGCCATTGCCTCTAACCATTCAGCCACGAGGAGCCATTAGCTGCGAAGAAAATTTTAAACGGTTATGAATCACAATTACTATTGTTTACATACATCCGTTCAACGGCTGCCGAGACCTCAATTCATATACGAAGAGGCTTGCAATGAACGCTAATGGCAACATGATTACTTCTTCGGCAGAGAACTCAACCATATATATATAATCTGTAAACAAATAGTTCGTAGATAACATTTTCAAACAAGACAGAGGTGTTTGCACCCACTTAAATGGTTACGAATAATGCTTTGTAAAATTTATAAGCAACAGCAGCAGTTGGCGACCGTAGACGAGGGCGACCAGAAGGCTCTCTTTTCAATAGCTACAACATCGAGGTGTTGGGGAGGGCGCTACTCATTTCCCTGGATTGCTCCACTTTACCCTCGATACGTACCTTATATTGCTGAGTGTTAAGCAAGGAAGTATCAAGTACCATTTTTAAAGTCTTTGGTATGACGTGACATGGGATTGAACCCAGGTCTCCCGGAACATTGACGAACACTCTACCCACTGAACTGGGTAACACTTTTAATTTAATATAACATCATACATTTATTTGCATACAGGTAAATATATAAACTCATACGTTTTGGAAGTGAATAGACTGTAGGTAATCCGAGTTTTAAATGAGTAAGAGCTAATTTGTTTCCACACAAGTATTGCTATTGGTTGAACACAATTAAATGGTTCCAATTATAACTTCCTACCACTAATAATTCTATTTAGTCTTTATCAGTTATTGGCAGTTTAATGGTTTCAAGCATCGCTACGTAACACTAACAATTCAATTTAACATCAGTCATTTGTTTGCACACAGTGAAATAGTTAAACGGATCTATTTGGTTATTTAGGATCATCTACAAGTACCATCATCATCACCATTACCATCAAGTCGAACTGACTCGAGTGATTCTTTTGAATCTCCTTCGATATCCGTCCCTATCGGCCATCACTCTTGTCAAGTACTCTAAACGTTATCCAGTGTTCGCACACAGCTGATGAATTTACGTCTTTGATGATCAGATAAATCTGCTGTGTTCATGTGTAGAATCCCCGTGGAAAATGTCACTCGTGAGCACGAACTTTCTTCTCCAGCAATGCACGGCCTATCTTGTTCGTTTTGTTAGGATAGTTCGTGAGAAGGGAGGTAACTGGCCGTATAGTTACTGTTTTGTAGTGTTCGAATTCCTATATATGTTCAAAATAGCATGTGGTCTACTTTAAAGCTCCTATCTAGCTTTCATCAAACGTTTTTTTTTTAGAATCAGGGTCGTGCATCAATATAGTAGTACACACACGATAATAGCTTGGAAGGATTTTTTATTTCATCAGAGAGACCAGATTTTGATATCGTATATTATATGTATGCAGACAGTCAGTTAGTTTACTGATCTCAGAGACTCACAATTTAATAAGTAGATGTCACTATGAACTCTTTTTTTAAATCAAAGTTCAAGTAAAAGCGATACGTAGCAGAGATTCGACTTGAGCCGGAGTATTTAGAAGAAGCACAATATCATCCGCGTGCAATGTTCGACATTTCTGTTTGGATAGTTCTGAAATCAGTATTTATTATCGTTACGTTTACCTACATGAGCATTAATATCCTTATTGAAAATGAGTGTTGTGTTTGGGAGTGTGTCGGAGAAGGGAAGATAATTTATTATCCTATTTACCAGTCCCTCCGCTCAGGCAGGATATGACACAAGGTCAATTTTTAAGCGGAGTTTAACAGGTTTGAATTCAGAGTTTTCCTTCTCCTAGACTAGTCGCCTCACCAAGGCTGAAGAACCTAGAGTGCCCTACTATTTACCCATAGCTGGAGGGAGAATAATTGGATTCATACCTTTCATAAAAGGGTATAAGTGCTATGTGAAATGTAATCAGACTCGTCTAGGATTTGAACTCGTGTCGCCGTGTCTACATCCTGCGACGATAATCATTACACCACGGGCACCACCATTATAGAAGATAATTCATTATAGGTGATGACGTCGGCTTTATGGCTGATGTTAATGAGACTGTAACAAGAGATGATTGTTACACATAGATTTTCATTGAATGTAACATATCCTTCTCAGATGTTTTTTAAACTATTTTTATACTATTTATTGATTTTATGGCACGGTAAATGTGAAGAATCCCTGCACCTCTGATGGTAGCATTCACAGACTTTTTTGTATGCAGATTCCGATAAAAAATGTCACTCTATTTTCGGGTTCATGTTATTTTAGTTTTATTTCTTTGAGATAAAAAATCTATGTTCTATACGCATGTGATATCTACGATCTTTTCGGTTGTAGAAGCCTTAACCTCAGTTAACTGGTTTCTGACACTTAGGATTCTGTCTTAACTCTTCCTATGAACATTTATGGGTATGTCCCATTCCTCATAAATACGTCGGACATTGTTATGAATGGGTGAAAATATCCCAACTGCCTTTGGTGGTGGTGTTTCACTCGGTCGAAGCAGCCTGATGTGGGTGCCGGAGAAGCCCAGCATTCACGTCACACGGCTGACCCTCCAAGAGAAACAGGGAGCAGTCCTCTCGGGTTCTATCTCTCCTCTGAGGGATTTGGTTTATCAAAATAAGTTAAAACGTTGAAAAGAAAGGGTACAAAGGAGAAAAAGGAGTCTTGTTTGATTGTAATATTACGGACGGGCGCCGTCATTGAATTGCGGCGGTCTCAAGGCTGGAGAACGTTCGAGCACATCAGCTGTCATCTGTCATTGGGTACATAGGTCTGACGATCAAAAATGTCACGAACCTCGCTCATGCAGGCAGAGTGACCAGTAGAGTCCAAGCGTGATTTTAAAATAATCACGTGTGAACTTTCACGCGTTGCACTACTATTCTTACTGGTGATCATCGAACTTTCGGGAACCTTCGAATTGATCCATCACATCGCTATATAAGGAAAACAAGTAGCGAGATTTTAGCTGTTCAAGACAGGTTTCCAAACAGGTTCAACAGAGGTCCACGACGCCCCGATCCATGTCATACCCAGCTTGACAGCAATTCGACTGATGTGAAAGTATCAACAGGTCAACGATAACAACACCGCCGTCATCAATAAGAAGAGGAGGGTGAACCAGACCTTTGATAGTGACAAAAAAAAGAGAAGGCGAGGAAGAACGCTATTGAACAACTTTTTTTTTTACTACTGTCCGCTGTAATCCCCAAGAATAAAAGCGACTACTATTTTCTTCCTTGAGAGTCAGGTTTTGAGTGTTTCTTTTTTGAGAACTCATTTCTTTAAGATACAACGTATTTTGGTTCTATGCTACATGTTTAGATAGATAGATTTTATGACATATCAACCCTTGTACGTTATCTAATGCCAAATCATATATATATATATATATATATATATAGGATTTGTAAACGAATATTTCGAGGGAACATTTTTAATCGAGCCAGAGCTCTTTTGTTTGCACACAATTCACTATTATCATCAACATCAAATCACGCTGCTAGCAAGGATTTCCCTTACTCTCTCTCTCTCTCTCTCTCTCTCTCTGTGTACCAACCATCAATCGCTTCCGACAAGTCTTCTAAACTACATTCTGCGTACGCACAGGGCTGTTGTAGATAAGTTCTTACAAGTCGGCCAACACTGGCACTTCTATCTGACGAGGTTCCATAGAAGAACGTTACTCATGAGTTCTGCCTTGCTTCTCAAGCAGAGTAGCGCACGTTTTATTCGTCTTATTTGGATGGGGTTTTTTGTGATGGGAGGTAAGTGGGCAGGCAGCTGTTGTTTTGTGGGGTCTTGCATCCAGGATTTGTTCAATATAGCTCGTAGAATTCTTGTGACGTTCCCGTCTTACTTTTTCTCTATACGTTTTGTCACCGTCCTTGTGGTGCATCCATACAGTAGTTTTGACTTAACCACTGCTTAGAAGAAATCTAGTTTTATTCAGTCGGGTAGATCATACTTCCATATGATCGATAGCCAATCGGTAGCAGTCTACGCCTTCGATAAACGCTTATTGATTTCGCTTTCTGTAGATTAGACGCTGCTGTCGTGAACTTGTCTACTAATTTCAGATGACCACCATTTAGAGTGAAGATGAAAATGCATGTCCTCCGTTTTGTTCGCGTTCACGTGGAGGCCAATGCCTCCTGCTGCCTGTTCCAGGTTATGCAGCTGAGAATCGGCTAAAGTAGGTGTATTTGCAAGAAACACTATATCATCTGAATAGTCTTTATCCTTTTTACTTCCTGTAGAATATCGTCTCCTTTTGCTTTTTTTTAGTGTAAAGTCCCTTTCTTTAATTACATATATCGACGTTTGCAGTACGTAGTCTAGGTAGATTGTAAACTGATATGATGCTAATGTATCTCTTTGTAGAACTCCAGCAACAATGTCGAAGAAGTTTTGTGTCCATCCGGTGAGCAAACCTTGACTTTCGTGTTTCTATTGAGCATCATTATAGCTGTGATAATTTCTTGGTGCAGACCATAAACTAAAAATATTTACTCTGCATGAAATCAAACACCTTGGAGAGATCTGCCGACAAATCGAACAGGCACCACAATAGATTTAGAAAAAAACTAAAAAAAAAAAAAAAAAAAAAAAAAAAAAAAGAAAAGAAGATTAGTAGGACTTTAACTAATATAAAACAACAAATTTTAGGAAAAAAAATGTATTCTAAACGTGTATCTCTAGAAGTCATGGGAAGCAGCATGGTGGATTTGAAATAAAGCGGATGAATCTAAAGTTGAATCAACGACGAGCTTTACCTGATGTTGGGCAGAAGTACTTCACTGGTCAACGGCCAGGATCAAATAGCTCTGTCAGGAAACTACTGCTACTAATCTATAAGAGTGGCGTCTAATGATGAGATAAAGAAAAAACACAAACAAAAGATATCACACAAATAGTTTCAACTATTGCTATGTGTTGTTTGTCGACAGTTAAATAGTATCAAGCATTGCTATCGAACACTAATTGTCCTATTTACTATCAATCATTGGTTGGTGCACACTTAAAGAGTTTCAAGTATATTTATTTAACACAAGTAATTTCATGTAGTAACAATCATCATCATCATCATCATCATCTCGTGCTAACAGCACGGATATCCCTGACTCTCTCTCGCCACTTTTCCCTATCGTTCATCGCCTCAGGCAGGTCTTCTGGACAACATACCGTATCCTTACATAGTTGCTGAAAGTATGTTCGTTCTGGACGTCCTGCTTTTGCACGGCCATGTGTGGGGGTCCACAAGAGTACATCACTTATGAGTTCGTCCCTGCTTTTCCAGCAGTGTCCTGCATGTCTGGTTCGTCTAACTTGAATAGTTTTCGTGATAGGAGGCAGATGGCTGTACAGTTGGTGTCTTGTGGAGTGTTGCCGCCAGGACCTGTTCAAGATTGCTCGCAGCATTCTTGTGTAATTGCCGTCTAGCTTCTTCTCCAGCCGTTTTGTCAGAGTCCATGTAGTGCATCCATATAGCAGTATCGATGTGACCGCTGCCTGGAAGAAACTGCGTTTTATTTTATCGGTTAGGTCTGATTTCCATAAAATCGATAGCCTATTGATAGCTGTCCATGCTTTCGTTAACCTCGTGTCGATGTCCTTTTCGGTTGATGTGACGCTGCTTCCTACGTATGTGAATTTGTCAACTAGTTTAAGAGGGGTTCCGTCTAGAGTGGAGATCATTAAGAAAAGACTACAGTTATTGCTACCTCACTCTAACAATTCTATTCAACATCACTTATTTGTTTGCACACAATGAAATGGTTTCAAGTAAAGTAAATGATTGATTTGTTCAATTTGACACATTGAGGGGGGGGGCTTAAAGGAATTAAAAATCTTGGTCAGATTTGTCATGAGGGTAAGGGTAATGAAGGGTTATTCCTCATGTTCCAAAATTCAAAGACTGGATCCTCACCATCAGATGGTCTAGTGCTATATTCAAGATACTATTTACCAACCCCTCCGCTCGGGCAGGATATGACACAAGGTCAATTTTTAAGCGGAGTTTAACAGGTTTGAATTCAGAGTTTTCCTTCTCCTAGACTAGTTGCCTAACCAAGGCTGAAGAACCTAGTCTGTCCTACTATTTACCCATAGCTGGAGGGAGAATAATTGGATTCATACCTTTCCCAAGGGTATTAGTGCTATGTGAAATGTTAATCAGTATCGTCCAGGATTTGAACTCGTATCGCCGTGTTCATTTCCTACGGCGATAACGACTACACCACGGGCACCTATATTCAAGATATTCAAGATATTCAGTGGTGAGTGTCACCCCTCTGCAGAGATTCAGTCGGTGTATTCTACAGCCCTAGCCGAATGGGCTAGAAAAGGAATGAGAAAAAAAAAAGAACTGAATGTATTATCACATTAAATTAGACGAACAAGGTCTTTTGTTACTTGACAAGAAAACAAAAATAAAAAACCTTTTGATCGGATTTTATGATTGATCTACTTCGCTGGTCCACGCAGAGACAAAAAGGCACACAAACATATGGGATTTACATAAGCACTCATGTCTAAAATATTAATAATGTAAATAAAATATACATAAATCGATGGAGATTTATTTGTTTCAGTTTTTATTATTATTTCGCCTTTGTTTATATTATTTCTCTTTGTTTCTATAACAAGTTGCCTTTCTGAACACTAAGAATATTTACAATCTCTCTCTCTCTCTCTCTCTCTCTCTCTCTCTCTCTCTCTCTCTCTCTCCCTTTCTCTCTCTCTCTCTCTTTCTCTCTTTTTCTATCTATCTATCTAAAGTTGTTCCTATCTTTTCTAGTTCTATTCATTTCAAGAAAGATTAATCAGTTAGTCCTTATCTATCTCAGGCTGCTAATATATATCTTTTCTATCGCAGTTCATATATATAAAATAATTCAGTCTGCTCATACCCATCTATCCAACCACCTCTCTCTCTCTCTCTCTCTCTCTCTCTCTCTTTTTTTTTTTCTATCTATCTATCTAAAGTTGTTCCTATCTTTTCTAGTTCTATTCATTTCAAGAAAGATTAATCAGTTAGTCCTTATCTATCTCAGGCTGCTAATATATATCTTTTCTATCGCAGTTCATATATATAAAATAATTCAGTCTGTTCATACCCATCTATCCAACCACCTCTCTCTCTCTCTCTCTCTCTCTCTCTCTCTCTCTCTCTCTCTTTATATATATGTATATATATATATATATATGTGTGTGTGTGTGTGTGTGTGTGTGTGTGTGTGTGTGTGTGTGTGTGTGTGTGTGTGTCAATCTATTCTTCTTGCTCTGTTCATATCTAACAAGATGAATCTATCAGTACATGTTTATATATCTATCTCAATCTGTTCATTATCCCCGGAGTGCACTGTTCATATCTGACTGAAATCTGATTTTATATATTTATGGATATTATTCTGTCGTATATTTAACGAGATCTGTTTTTTCCCAGTCTATGTTGATAGATAGCTCATTATCTCCATATCTTCTTAGTTAAATATGTATGTTGATATGTACAGTACTGGTCACAATTTAAACGATTTAACTAAGCTCAAAAGAGTGGGCTTACACTCGTTTATAATGTCATTAACAAGATGTGTTTACAAATCATAGATATATAATACAAATGCATAGAGAGGGTTTGGCATTAAATAACTAACAGTGGTTGATTAGCCCCAAAACCCTAACAAACCAAATCGTATATATCTAATATATATGTATATAGAGGGTTTGGCATTAAATAAGCTACAATGGTTGATATGCGATTAAAACAAACCAAACCAAATCTATCTATCTACCTTTCTATCTATCTAAGCCTTCCAATATCTATCTCACTTTGTTCAAATCCAATGTTGACCTAATGTCCTTGGGAAAGGTATGGATCCATCGCTTCTCCCTCTAGCTATGTGTAAATAGTAGGGTAGACTATGTTCTTAAATTTTTCAAGAAAGAAAAATCAGAAATCAAACTAGCTATACTTCACTGAAAAAATAACTTATGTAGTATGTATTTACTCAAGACTTCCGCCAGGATCAGGATACAACACAAAGTCAATTTATTTGTGGAGTTTAACTGGTTGAAATCAAAGTTTTCTTTTTCCTAGAATAGTTGTGATACGAACGTTCATGAAACTATTCTGCCATTCTATATAACCATAACTGAAAGAAAAATAGTCGGGGTTAAACTTTTCCAAAGGGCATTAGCGCAATGTGAAATGCAAACAGCCTCATTTAGGTTTTTTTAAACTTGAGTGGCCGGGTTTATTTCTTATGACGATAACCATCACACAATGCGTACGTCCAATAAAGATTCTAGATTGCTTTGAGACTTTCTCATGTTGGCATGGCTGATTTGATAACTTCGGGTGAATGTTGACCATAAATACGTTTTAAAATATTCAGATCTATTTAATTTCCCAGAACTCATATTAAACTGAGTAAAACTGGATCAAAACAGGTGTGCTTGGTTAAGTGAGTCACGAAGATAAGACATACGAACAAATTCTGAGACAAAATTTACAATGCAAGATAAATATTTTGCGGCTTAACTCATGCTTTAAGGGAATTATTCTATCTGGACGACATGGTTATTTGGCTGCATTGGGTCATATTGGGGGATTAATCTCGTTCTCCATGACCTGTCAATTCACGAAGAAAATGATGACAAAAATATTACGAAATCTGATTGATATATGACAGTTAGAGTAATTTGTGATGAAATTTGGTTTGGCTGTTAAATGGGTATCAATTTTCGTGGGTTAATTAATACCAAACCCATCATTGCATAAGAATAGCTATGGTATTATTTAACCCTTAACTGGGAGGATAAGGATTCATTCCTTTCGCAAATACCGGACCATTGGCCTAATGAGTAGAGTGTTCGCCAATGGTCCGGGAGCCTTGGTTCAATCCCAGGTCGAGTCATACCAAAGACTCATAATATGATACTTTATGCTGCCTTGTTTAACGCTCAGCATTATAAGGTGAGGATAAAGGGTAAAGTGGAGCAATCCTGGGAATAGAGTGGCGCATTCCCCTACGCTTCTGCGTTGTAGCTATTGAAAGGGGAGCCTTCGGGTCACCTTCGACTAAGGTCGCCAACTTTATTTTTTTAATGATCTTTTTGGCGTGACTAAAATATCAACTCATTTACTTCAAGGCTGCAGTCCAGATCTTTAGCCATTATACCATGGTAACTCCTTAAGCTCGTGCTGAATTAAAACAGATAAGTCGATTTTCACTCAGTTTCACTGAGCTGAAATATAACTTACTTGTTCTAAATCTTTAGGACAATTTTCTGTCCCCAAAGATCAAAACTGCTTGGTGATTGCAATTTAGTAATTGTTAAGAACATGTAGCAGGTCGTGACGAACCAATTGAATTAAGTGTTTGTTATATATTTCTAACATTATTTCGAAGTGTTGGGACAAATCTTCGTCGGTGTGTAATATCCCATGGGAACTATTTTGAATGAGATGAAGTTGATTTGTATTCAAGTTGATAATATATATTTTTGTACTAGGATTCATTTACTTAATAGACCATTCTTTTATATATACCTTATTTAACTCGTCTTTGGGCACCTCTCAAGTAATTTACTTGATTGCTTGTTCCATATATTAGTATCCCTTGACAGAATCTTCAATCACTTATCAGCAAATATGAGACAATCCAATTTAATGTCATTTTTTTTAATTAATGCTGCACTTTTTTTTCGAACGAATAGAAAGCTATTAACTTTTATATTTTTGAAATTTAACTGTTAAAATTAGGCATGAAATTCTTGAAAATGAATAGTTCACACAGAACATATTTAAAAGAGAAAATAGTTCAGCTATTGTTTCTAAATCAACCGGCATAGTAAAGTAGGTTTTCGATTAATGTCGGTATGAAATTTTAAAAGCAAAGAAGAAATAACTTCTGCCTTATCAGAATATTCATACACACACACACACACACACACACACACACACACACACACATATATATATATATATATATATAAGGTCTTAATATTTTGCCCTCGTTCATTAATATTTAATTCCTACACAGTGAAAAACGATAGAAAATCAGTTTTTAGAAGGATGCGATTTAGAACCTTTTTAGACTGTCACATCATGAACCAACAATTTCTTCTCGATTTTAAGAAAGAACAACTTATTCAATCCCAACAAATTAGACGAAAACATTAAAAATAGCAAATATGAAGGCATCAAAAACAAAACTATGACACTTATCATATGACGATCTAACAATTAAAACATCAACAAAACAATGTAATATAATATATTTTATACATAGTTTTCAGAAGCAATACCTCGTCAAAAGAATTTGAATAAACATAAGTTTTTTCAACAAGAAATGCATGATCCTATAGAACACAGTGATTGATAGATTTTAATGGCATATCAATTCTTTTAGGGTTATTTTATGCTAAAAGTTTAGAAAATCGTGTTCATTGGAAATATGCATTTACATTTTGTGTGTAATTGTCATTTACTAAGCTATTTGCTTTGATGTGGCACGAGGCCGCATGCATGGGGCGCAGAATGAAAGATTTTTGTGTACTTTTTTAAAGTTTAGCTCACTGTTATATGATATAAAATATTGCTATCTAATAATTTTTTTTTCTTTTTTTTTTTTGCTGAGAGTTGTCTTGTTTCTATTAATCGTATCTAATATTGATAATTCATACACGATTATATGGTTTTAAGTATTTCTCTGTTTGATAATAATAATAATAATAATAATAATAATAATAATAATAATAATAATAATAATAATAATTGGTTTAGAGTCAGTTATATAATTTAGCTAACGCATCAACTTCATTTCAATCATACATCTTAGATGCATCAATGAGGTCTTCAGTGATGCAACTGTCTTCATTGTCGATTTCGGGTTATTTCTGCATCATATCAGCTCCGACAGTAACCCCGGCATGATTCTGGAAGAGCCAAGCCGCCTCCGTGATCGCGACGTGCTACGCTCGTGCCTCTACCAAAGCAAAGAAAAAAAAAAAATTTTGTCGTGCCGCCAGCACAGATATCCCTGATCCTCTATCGCCGCTTCTATCTATCGTTCATCGCCTCTGGCAGGTCTATAAAGCTATATCCTGTATCCTCAGAGAACTGCTGTATGTATGTTCGAGCTGGCCGTCCTCCTTTTTCTCAGCCATATGAGGGGGTCCATAGGAGTACATCACTTATGAGCTCGTCCCTGCTTCTCCAGCAATGTCCTACATATCTGGTTTGTCTAGCTTGGATAGTTTTCGTGATAGGAGGTAGGTGGCCATATAGTAGGTGCTTTGTGGGGTGTTGCCTCCAGGACTTGTTCAATATTGCTCGCAGCATTCTTGTGTAATTGCCGTCTGGCTTTTTCTCCAGCCGCTTTATTAGCGTCAATGTAGTGCATCCATATAGCAGTATCGATATGACCGCTGCTTGGAAGAAACTGCGTTTCATCATGATAATAATCCTGAGCAAACAATTTTAACATCAAATAACTATTCTTAAACCAAATAATTTACAGAGTTAAATTTTAAGTATTTTTATTACTTGATAATATTTTTAAAATTATCTATTTGAATCAGAGATTCGACTCTGACAAACTGAACCTGGAGGTATTGGTAGTGAAGCGGAGATACTGAACCGGAACCATAACATCATATGCAGTTTAATACCATACTTAAAACACTCTTTTTTTGGAGGGGTCACGTCTCCAAAAATTCAGGATACAGTCAGAGTATTGTAAGGTTCACCGAAAGGGCAATAGAGACATTGAGGATTTTCAGGAAGGGTTCCAAATTTACTTAAAAGGTTAGCAACTCTTCCAAATAGGGATATGAAATCACACTTTCAAATTCCTTGATTTAGTCTGAAAAAAATTCCACAAAAACAGAAAATAAATTACTTAATTCATTTAATTGTTTGATTATCTTCGAAAAGATACTTTTGATAGATTATTCATTCAAAACCATAAAGCATGTCAAAATGAATTCAAAGTGAATATATATACGTGGTGAATTCAATAAGTTTCCAGCCTTTTTTTTTTTTCAGGCATTTAAAATTGTTGTAGACTCTTGAAAATTCAGTATCTTATTGCTATACATCTTATGAGATAACTGATCAATTTTTATGATTTCAGGTTCAAATGAACAACTGCAGCAGGAATTGGAATACACCCTACTAAAGCCTGATCGTCACAGCTGGTGAATTTCAAAAATGCAATCAGGATTTAGAGGAACGATATGCAATAAAATTTTGTTTTAAACTTGGAAAAAAATGCCATGCAATGAAAGCTGGATCTACTGGTATGACCCAGAGACTAAGAGACAGAGTTCCCAGTGGAAACATGCTGGCCCTTCCAGACCCAAGAAGTCCAGACAGAGCAAATCCACCCACAAACTTTTGATGATCCCTTTTTTTGACTGCACTGGCATGATCTACATGCACTGGGTTCTCACTGGACAGACAATCAACCAGGAACACTATGTTGAGGTTTTAAGGGAGTTCAGGAAGAGATTCCGTCGGAAGAGGCCAGCACTCTTCAAATTGGGCCAGTGGCATTTCCACCAGGACAATGCAACAGTCCACAACTCCATCCTTGTCACAGACTATTTGACCCAAATGAGCACCCAGACACTTCCTCACCCTCCCTATAGTCCATATCTTGCTTCCTGTGACTTTTGGTTATTCCCTAAGCTCAGAGGCTGTGGTTATGAGACAATTGAGGAGATAAAAGAGGCTGTGATGAAGGCCATTGACACGCCCACACAAGATATCTTCCATGGGGCCTTGCAGAAGTTGTTGGAACGGTACAACAGTGCATTGCAGCCGGAGGATATTACTTCGAAGGGGACTAGAGTTTCATGTGTGTACTATCAATAAAAGTGCACATAAAAATTCTGGAAACTTATTTAATGATCCTCGTATGTGTATATATATCAATGCCTATGTCATTATTAGTGTAAACATTCCTATATAAAGAAAATAAGGTAAAAAAGAAAAGGAAAAAAGGAAAAAAAATCGAAGAGGAGGATGGAAAAAAAGACTTTTCTCATAGCTTGCAGTATCAAAATCCAATTTTCACGAAGGGCATGACATCTACACATAGAATTATTGTCGTCAGTGACTTACTACGGCTGGCTTGTAGGATTTTTTTTGTGAAAGACATAGTTTATGCGTTTGTATATTTACATTCTCAGCCAAATGTGTGCGCATCGAAATTTATAACCAGTTATCTCAAACAGAACCTAGGTCAGTCCGTGAGCGTGAACTCATATGAGATCGAGGAAGAAAAGACTAGAAAAGCGATTGTCAACCTCTTTTTTTTGACTCGTCGTGACTGGGAGGGATTGACGTACGTTGTTTCTCATTCTTACTTTTTCAGGTGTGTGCTCTGCAGTGTTGCGTAGTTGGTGGACTTTTTGCAGCCGGATCGCCTGCCGGAATAATAGTTTCGGTAGGGTTGCCTGGGAGAGTAGATATGTAACTTGTAACTTGTAAGGACCCCAAGAACATCACTGACGTAGCGACCCTGCGCACTCTTTGGCTGTATGATTACGACGTGTTTTGTTCATTTCTGTCAAATTTGGAGCATTTTAAATGAGCACCATATCTAAACACTGAAATCCAAGTTTGCCCAGTCAGCTGGGGCTGTAGAATACACCGACAGCTTTTCTAAAGGTGTGTAAACTTTCCTTATGATTGTCTTGGTTATGACATTAAACAATCTGATGGGGAGGTTCCAATAATGCTGGAACTATGGGGAATATGGAGTATGACTTTATTGCCCTAGCTCCCAGGTCCACTATGGCCCAGAATGAGAGCACCTGATAGGGTCTTATCTATAAGAAAAATAGAACTAAACAATGCTCTTATGCTATACTGAATTGTTTGAGATAAAACTGTTTTTCTCATCGAAACTGTGTACTTATGTTAAACTGAATTGTTTAAAATAGAACTGTTTTTTTGACATTGAAATTGTGTTAAACTGAATTATTTGAAAGAGAACTTTTTTTATATATGTAACCGTGTGTAAAAATATAAGCTAAACTTATCCTAAACTGAATTGTTTGAAATGTATAAAAATAGATTTGGCATTATTAACCCACAGTAGTTGATGTGCCATAAAACCAAAGCAAATCAAATCAAATACAAGTGATTAAATGCAAATTGTCTGCTTAATCAAATACTTATAAGCAGTAATTTATACATATCGTGTTTGCTATCAATATAAAAATGAAGTGCTCACCATCGGTTTAGACCATATATATTTAAATCTTATTTCTTTCATAGCTTTGAGTACCACTGCTCCACGAGCACTATCGCCTGATATAAGTTAAAGTAGCGATGACACCGAGCTAATGCCGCTTAATATCAGTTAATTTCTCACTGATGTGATCACTGGGCCAAGTGGTTACTGCGCGGGGCGTTCTCTTTGTATACTGTCATGTGAAGCATGATGGGAAAAGTAATCTCCATTGTGGGTAATTCTGGGAACGGTATTCTTGCTTTTGCTACCTGATTAATTAAGTAACCATATTGTTTAATTTTCTGAGCTTTTAATCAATTTACTTAATCATATTTGATTTATTTTTTCTTGTGTTTTTATTCGCAGTTCACTCCTTACAAGTTTTTCATACCAGTCCTAACAATTGGTCTTTCACTGAAGTCTGCATAAGAGCAAGACTCATCAGGTCTGCAATAATCTTCAAAGTGATCAAGCCGATCACAAGAAAGCAGTGGTCTTAATGATCGCAGTTTTGCCCTTGGTTTTCACTTCCACCAAACTCCTTTCCAAGCCCTTGAGGGCCGTTACAACCATAACTGGTATCGCTGCTACCTTCGTGTTCCACAGCACTTTCGGCTCTCTGGCAATAACCACGCTGTGGTCTGCTGGAATAGCAAAATTAGCCAATTTTTTCTTGTTGATTAACAATAGTTCGATTTTTTTGGCATGAATTAGGTGATCCATTTGTACCGAAGAATACCAAAGAATTATTTGCTCTTTAAGTTTTTCGCATCAACCTTAACTGATGGTCTTTCACAGGAGTTTGAGTGACAGCAAGTCTCCTCAAGAATCCGGAACTCTTCCCAGTATTCTGGTTGATCTCAACAATAATTTTATCATCTTTACTCCTTGCGAGTTTTTCCCATCACCGTTAACTGATGGTTTTTCTCTGGAATTTGAATGACAGCAAGTCTCTTCTAGTCTCCAGGACTCTTCTCGGTATTCTGAACGATTTCAATAATGCAGTAGCTTGGTTGTTATCCACTTGTCCTCTTATTTCTAAGTCGTCCAGTCCTTTTATTTATCGTTCGAGGACTGTACCAAGAGCACCAATTGCAACGGGCATAAACGTCACTTTCATGTTGCGCAGTTTTTTTTCAGTTCCCAAGCAATGTCAAGGCATTTCTCTTTATTTTTACATTCTTTCAATTTTAGTCAAAGACCACAATATTCCAAGTATTATTATTATTATTATTATTATTATTATTATTATCAGTTCTCTTTTAATAGTTTTTCACACCAGCGTTAGCTGATCGTTTCTCACTGGAGTTTGAGTGACAACAAATCGCATAAAGTCTCCAGGACTCTTTTCAGTATTCTGGCCTATCTCAATAATGCAGTAGCTTGGCTGGTCTCCAATCGTCCTCTTATTTTCAAATCCTCCAGTCCTCGTTTCAATCCTTTGGTGACTGTATCAAGAGCACCAATTACTATTGGTATTATAGTCTTTTTCATTTTCCACAGCTTTTTTAATTCCCTTGTAAGTTGGGGGTATTTATTCCTCTTTTCACATTCTTTAAATTTCACCCTGTGGTCCGCCGGAAAAGCAAAGTCTACAATTCTGCAAGTCCTCTTTTTTTTTTTTTGTTGATTATTATAAGATCTCGTTGTCAGGCCAAGATTTGATGATTCGTATAATTATTATCATTGTTATTTACTCCCTGAGAGTTTTTCACATCAGTTTCATCTAATGGTCTTTCATTGGAGTTTGAGTGACAGCAAGTCTCCTCAAGTCTCCAGGACTCTTCTCAGTAGTCTAGCTGTTCTTAATAATAGCATAATTTGGATGGTCTCCATTCGTCCTCCAGCCTCCAAGTCCTCCAGTCCCTTTAATAATCCTTTAGTCACTGTACCAAAAGCGCCAATCACGATTGGTACATTTGTCACCTTCATGTTCCATAGTTTTTTCAGTTCCCTAACATGGTCGAAGTACTTATCCTTCTTTTCACATTCTTTCAGTTTTATTCTGCGGTCAGCCGGGACAGGTAAGTCCATAATTTTGCAAATTCTCTTTTTCTGTTGTTGATTATTGTAAGGTCTGGTCTTCTGGCCGAGATCAGGTGATCAGTTTCTATGTCAAAGTCCCATAGGAGTTTATGTGTGTCATTCTCCTGGACAGGTGTTAGGTTGTGCATATACCATTTGTTCGTATGATCAATTATCAATTTCTTGCACATCTCCCAGTGGATCACCTTATCCACTTAGTCTTATCTAGTCTGATATTCCTTCCATGCTAATTTGCTGCATTTGTTTATTATGTGATTGATGGTTTCGTCTCGAACACCATGTAGCCTACGTTATTATCTTACTCTTTTCGTTTTTCACACCAGCGTTACCTGATGGTTTTCTACTTGAGTCTAAGTGACAGCAAGTCTCCGCAAGTCTCCAGGACTCTTCTTAGTATTCTGGCCAATCTCAACCTTCCTACAGTTTGGATGGACTTCATTGGTCCTCTTAACTTCGAGTCTTCCAGTCCATGTAACTATCCTATTAGCAAAAATATGCCCTCTCCAGGCGCACGAATTATAAGCTTTAACGTAATAAAATATAATAAATTAGAAAGCTAATGAAGCTAAATAATAACCCATATATTAATTTTATATATATATATATATATTTATTTTATAACAAATTAGACTCACAAAGGATGTTTTCAGTGAACTCTGAATCTAATTTAAATCTTTAACTATATGAGAAATTAGACAAAAGATTTTCATTTTTTAATGCCTGAATTGCGTCTCTTTGTGTGTTTGTTTGAATAAATAATTTAGAAAGTTCTTTACATTTTTTCTATGATAGAATTATTATCATTACTCCTTTTTTTTTACATAACAGTTAATTTTCTTATAAAATTTTGTGGATATGTGAATATTTAAAAGAAGAGTAATTTGAAAAAAAGATGCTAAAATAAAAGATGGCATTTAATTTTTTAAAAATAAAATAATCAACTTATAATTCTTGGAAACTAAAGCGGGAGTGTATGAAATAGTTACCGGGAACTCTCGCTACAACTAAATTTCTATTGAAAAATGAATTTCTTCTAAGATTTAAGGACAAAACTTATGCACATCCTCATTAAAATAAAGGATGGTTGGCTGGATTTTACGGCAAGTCAACCTTTGGGTTATTTTATGCAGAGGGTGCATTAAAATAAAACCGAACAATTACCAACCAATAATGCTAACCAAATATTTACAATAATCAATGTTTTTAAAAGATTGATATACTAATTAACTTCTCCGTATGTAAACCACTATTTTATAGTATATAAGAATACAATCACATGTATATAGAAGGTAGTAAATGAGAACGATATTTATGAATGAAACCAAAAATCTCAAAGAAAGTGACGTAAATCCAGTTGGATTTGTGATGTCGAGTATGACGTAGATTCGTTTATTGATAGGTTATCTTCATTATAATAAAATGATTATTAATATCCATATTTTTGTTATGTTATGTTATGATATGATATATATTATCCAAAACTAAGTCAGCCGATGGTTGGAATGGTCCTTTTCTGTTTTTTTTTTTTTCAGTATTCATGTTATTCAAAATCCAATAAAGATCTCAAAATAAAACTATAATATATTAAAATACAGAGCCAATAATTCTATTAATTTTTTTTTAAATCACTCATATTTGTTTGTAATAATATTCAATTTAGCAGGTCCTTCTTTTTAATGTTTGATCTGTATTTTCAGACAAAGAAATGACGAGACAATTCTAATGAAAATTTTGAAAATTTCCTAAAAAATCCAAGCACACTATCATCTCAACCCAATTTTATATATATATATATATATATATATATATATATATATATATATATATATATATATATAAACCAGACCATTTGTTTTTCTCTGGTTGACAATTGTCATACAATTCATGTAGCAAGATTAATCAATTGTTGTCTCCTTTTTCCTTTTCACTTCATCTTAAGTAATTTATAAAATGGCAAACAAAATTTTGAACCAAAATGAAATAAATGAATAAATTACTTAATTAAAGTAAAGAATAAATAAATCAAGGAAGAGAAAATTATCTACGATAAACAACTGAAATGGGTTATAATATATGTGTGTGTGTGTGTGTGTGTGTTTGTACATACATATTTGTGTAAGGATGAAAGAGAATTATAATGAATACAACATAAATCCAATGAGATAGATTCTTAGCATATGCTTCACTAACGATGGGAGTTTCAACTAGTTGTTGATTTTATTGCTCATAAATTTAATATTTTTGAAATGAAAGTTTACAAAACAATAGACAGCATATTTTAACAAAAATTCTGTGATTAGAATTTGGAAACTTTTCGATTTAAAATAACTTCGCCTATTTCAGTAGTTTTAAATTTTATATTCTTACATAATACTGTTTTCATCCACCCAAGTTTCCTTGAGAATAATCAGCAGATTAAGAATAGTTTTATGTGTAACATTTTTCTCAAAACTTTACTTTTTAAAAGAAGTTAACCGATTTAATCTGCTTTAAAAGATAAATAATTAAATTTTATATACACATTCTCAGAGAATCAACAAAAATTTATAAAATTATCTAACGTGTAACTTTTTTTTCTGTTTGCAGGATTTCAATTTGAAATATAAGTTCAGAGTTGTTCTTTTTAAATTATATAAGTATGACTATCATAAAACATTGTTTTAAGAAATAGGCGGCAGATTTTTTAAATTTTTTATTTTTTCATTTTTTTGTCGAATGACATATTAACCTTCCTGGGTCATTTGATTACGAAGCCAATATTGTAGAAGGTTAGTAGCAGTACTATTTAAAATCATACTTATATAAGGACTATTTAACCCATAGCTAAGGGGATAACGGAGTTCAAACTTTTCCCAAGGGTATTATTTTGAAAGCAACTGTAATAGCACGAGCAGAGTACGAACTCACTTATTACAATGACGCAGTCCGGCACGTTAGCCACGACACCGCAGGGCTTCCTCGAGACAGCAAGGATTTACTTATATGACAGACGCATAAGTAAAAGTACCATCATTTTTATCATATTACTATTTATGTGAATGCTAATAAATGAATGTATAGAAAGTTACACAGAGAAAAAAAGACAGGAAACTAAATACTTATTAGGTCCTGCAAGCAAAGGATTTTCTTTTTTAGATACAATCATATTTATGAAAAATTTAGGGAATGATTGAAAATTTCTCATCAGTTAAAAGCAATCGATATTTGTGGATTTTGCTCTACTCTGATCGACTTTATGACTCGGCACAAGACAAGGCTAAACGTAACCAACATCTTTATCTCTGTGTAGCTGTGCTTCTTTTCTTCATATAAAAAATGTTTCCTGTGTAATTCTTTAAACTATTTCGTATGCTTCGATGGAAATACCACCGTGAATCACGTCAAAAATATCAAAACATGTACGGCCCATAGAGTTAGAGCAATGTGCTTACATAAAAACTACATTCTGCAAACATTTACTGAATTGACACTAACTTTTGGCATCTTGTCTGCTCGAATACAGAGCAAATTAAACAGACGAGAAGACAGATAGATACATAGATACATAAATAAAGATGGGTTGAGAGAGAAATATTCGATATACGCATAAATGTGCATGGGAAGGTTATTAATTACTGCACTGACGTTGAAAATAAAGAAATACATACTGAAAAGACATATGCATACCCACCTTCTTGTGTTAATAATATATGCCTTCATGCAATATGAACATAACTTTAATAAATAACTTTGCACTCGGATGTTTATTTATTTGTTTGTTTTGTCTTGTTTTTAAGCGGTCGACAGTCAAAGCTACTCAGCAACTACATATACAAATGCATATAAGAAGAATAATTGAAAAATTTGATGTGGACTTATTTGTTCATGTAAACATTCAACAAGATAGATAGATAGATAGATAATGAAGTGGACACACATACACGCATGTAGTAGTTCAGCCTGTTTTTTAGGCTTGGTTAGGCAACCAGTCTGGGAGAAGGAAAACTCTGAATTCAAACCTGTTAAACTCCGCCTAAAAATTGACCTTGTGTCACATACTGCCCAAGTGTAAAGTGTTGTGGTCTTGAAGGGCTAGAAATGAATAGCACCAAGAGATGTCAGGTTTACAGCAGTATATATTAACGGAAATACAGACAGTAACGGTTACCGGTAACTGACTAGACTCACTTGCCTCGTTTATCCAGCCAATTACTATTTATAGTGTGGGGGAATGTCCATGCTGTGACATCATGGGGTATATCCCCATAACATAAATACAAATACACATATATATAAGTAAGTAAAGATTGCGACCGTAGTCGAGGGCGATCAGAAGGCTCCCTTTTCAATAGCTACTACACCGAGGTGTATGGAAGGGTGCTACTCCTTTCCAAGGATTGCTCCACTTAACCCTCGACACGTACCTTATATTGCTGAGTGTTAAGCAGTGAGGTATCAAGTACAATTTTTAAAGTCTTAGGTATGACATGATCTGGGATTGAACCCAGGGGTCCCAGACCACTGGCAAACACTCTACCCACTAGGCCAATGAACTGATTATATATATATATATATATATATGTGTGTGTGTGTGTGTGTGTGTGTGTGTGTGTATGCTGTATACAAATACACACATACACACACTAGTGCATGCACGAATATATCAAGAATTCGTGCTTATAGCACATATTCCTTGATACTCTATCTTGCCATTAGTCCCTATCATACATTGGCTCGTATTCTCGACTGCATCCAGTACCGGCACAATGTTGATGTAAGTCTTTGTTGGTAGACCAACAATTGTGCGTCTATAAAAGAAAGTAACTGATAAGTTCGTCCTTACTTCCTAAGAAATGCTCAGCATATCTTATTTGTCTTATTTGCATCGTTTTTGATATGGAAGATAAATGGCCGTATAGATGCTTCTTTTTAGGGGTGTTACTTCCAGGATTTATTCAAAACAGGCCGTCACATTCTTGGGTGGTTCCCACCAAACATTTTTTGCGTATGTATATATATAAAGATATTCTTAGGGGTACAAAATTTAATTATAGCAATGAATAGACCTATTCTTTTATTCATTATGGAAAGAAAAAGCCAATAAAAAATTTAAAAAATTTAAAAAAAGATGGGTGACCAGGTGGCTGACCAGTTTCACTCCTCACTCAACAGAGCTAAAATCGAGGGGAATATCGCATTAAAAATGTGGGAAATATTTACAGTGGAGAAAAACTATTTCATTGGATACTATATCGAAATAATATCAAGTCCCAGCAGATATTTTCTCTGTTTTCGGCCGAAAAAAAAATGATTAGTCTGCAATATTTTAAGATGAAATGACATATTCTTTGTAAATAGACGGAATGTCTGTTGTTTCTAAATATTATTTCGGGGTGTCCTTGTGGTGTAATGGTTAAAGCGATGGACTGCGGAATCGTAGTAAGCGAGTTCGTACCCCAGTCGCGCTATTACGTTCACTTTCGGGCAAATACCCTTGGGAAAGGTATGAACCACCTTATCCTCTCAGCTATGGGTCAAATAGTACCACTACTGCTCTTCTAGGAGAATAGACCTGGCCTTAAATAACATACTAAGGTTGGTATGTCATTAACCAAACCAAATATCATTTCGTTATAGTATCCAATACAATATTTTTCTACAGTCTACATATTTACGAATTTTTTTTAGCTGATTTTATCCTCGATTTTACTTCTGTTGAGCAAAGAGCGAAACCATTCAGTGAGCTTGATACCCCCTTTTTTCTTTGCTTATTGAGTTTTATTCCCAAAATTAGTTAGGATTTTGGTCTATATATATATATATATATATATATATATATATATATATATATATTCTTCATTTTGAAAGTGCTTGACTTTCAGCTTTTATCTATTTCTGCAAGTTCAAAAACTAAACTTTAACATTTTAACAATACAATTCAAAATCCTAATTGAAATGAAGCCGAACGTATAGCTAATCAATCCAGAAGAAACAACCTCTAGACGGCTTCATATATATATATATATATATATATATATATATATATAAAGTTCCCTTTTCAATAGCTGCTGCACTGAGGTGTAGTGGAGGATAATACTCCATTCCCTGGATTGCTCCACTTACCCTTGATCCATATCTTGTACTGCTGAGTGTTAAGAAAGGAGGCGTCGAGTTCCATTTTTTTAGCCTTTGATATGACTTGCCCTGGGATTGAACCTTGAGCCTCCCTGATCTTTAGGCGAACACTCTAACCATTATGCCAATAAGCCGGAATGGGTTAACCATTAATGTACATTTCTTAATAAATAATTCATTAAATCAGTAATCAATTTATATATTCATTTACCATCTTCAAGTCAAACTGATAACACGGAGTCCACACACACACACACAGACACACAGACACACTCTCTCTCTCTCTCTCTCTCTCTCTCTCTCTCTCTCTCTTGCCATCCATGCTTATCGCTCTAAGCTGATCCCCTAGCCGGCATCCAGTGTCTGTCCAGAGCTGATGCATGTATGTCTTCGCTGGTCATTAGCACAAGTGTGTCTAGACGAACTCATAGGAAACGTTCTCTTATAAGACTCGAACACCTTGGTATACAAGACGCAAAGACATAATAGCCCACTGTCTTCGTGGGTAGCGTGTTGGCTAATGGCCGAGGAGATAGCGGTTCAATTCCAGGTTATATCAAAGACAAAAAAAATGGTATTTGATAACTTCTAGCTTAATATTCAGCAAAGTTAGGTTCGTATCAAGGGTTAGTAGTGGAATCCAAAGAAATGAGTTGCACCCTTTCCCACACCTTTGTGTTGTAGCTATTGAAAAAATAGCCACTGAGTCACCCTCAACCGCAGTTAGCAACTTTCTTTAATGTATATATTTATATTGGGATGGGTGACTGCAACTTTTATGTGTATGCACTCACAGTGTTGCAAAAATAGTTCTTGTCAACGAGATTTTTATTCGGGGTAATTTTCGTTAGAATATTTTAAAGAATCAAGGAGACAACGAAGGGAGGGGTAGCTTTGGAGCAGTGGCTGACATGCTGTGCTACGACATCGTGGTGGACAAATTCAAAAACTATTTCGTTCACTTTCGGACAAATACACTTGAAAAAGGTATGAACTCTTTTTTCCCTCCCTCCAGCTATGGCTTAAAAACTATCATTACTGTCTTCCTACAAGGGTGGTTTTGGCATTAAATAACCCATGAAAGTTGATATAACATTTAACAAAGAAACCAAACCTATTAAGGAAAGAATGAACATTGTAATAACTACATTTTGGGACATGATTTTCAAAATTATTCATTTTATATATATATAAATTACTCATATTTTTTGTATCTATTTCAGCAGACCCTATATTTTTTTAAATGCTAAATCTGCATCTTTAGATAAAGAAATAATGAGAAATTTGTAATGAAGGTTTAGAACAACCCACAAAATTCAGGTCACCCTATCTCCCTAACCCAAATTTCATTTGCATTTTTATTTTTTTTTTTATTAAATAAAGATCAGACCATTTGTTTTTCCTGTCTGGTTAACAAATGACATTCAATTCCAGTGTCAATTTTTGACTTTTTTCCTTTCAATTTTTTTATGTAGTGGCAAACAAACTTTTTAACCCAAATGAAAGAGATTAAAGGGATAGATTGATTTGGGGAAAGAATATTATCTACTATAAACATTTCGTTTATAAACAACTTACATGGGAATTAATAACATCTTAACAAAAATAAGATTACATTATAAAATATAATATTGTATATTAATACTATTTTATCAAGTAAACCAATAAAACATTATAAAGTAAGTAAGTAAAGTTAGCGACCATAGTCGAGGGTGACCCGAAGGCTCGCTTTTCGAAAGCTACTCCATTCCCAGGATTGCTCAACTTTACCCTTGAACCGTACCTTATAATGCTGCGTGTTAAGAAGGTGGTATCAAGTTCCATTTTAAAGTCTTTGGCATGACTGGGATTGAACCCGGGTCTCCCGGGCAATTGGCTTACACTCTAACCGCTGGGCCAATGTCCCGGTTCAAATATATAAAACATTATAATACTATTCAATAGAACTGATCACATTAAAAGTAAAAATAAAAATTATACCAGTTACTATTAAGATCTTATCTAAAATACAACACAGATTAAAATATCCTCAAGATTACAAATATATCATTGATATTATAATAATATTCATATTATTACTGAACCTCAAATCTTTAAATTTATTAATAAACTCAGACCAAGTATTATAGATTATACCATATTAAGATTTATCATCACAATTAATATTACTGTTACGATTATTACTTCTAATCACCAAGCCCATTAACATTATAAACTAATCATCAACTCGTTATTATCATAATAAATATTAATAACATCAATGCCAACAAAAATAAAAACAGATATCAACAAATACCATGTTATGTTATTACTTAATATAATAATTAACATTTAATAATTGATACCAATAGCAAATCATTCAAATTAATATTAATAATTATTACTATGTACTTCAAAAATATCATTAATAATATGCGATCTGTAATCGAAATAATTTAATACCGTATATAACTTATTGCATAATTTAAATAGATAAATAAATAAATACTGTTGTTTAAAATATAAGAATTAATCTACATCAAATCTTAAAATACATATACCGAAATCCAAAATACATTTACTTTAATTAAATGTAAACACACACACACACACACACACATATATATATATATATATATATATATATATATATATATATATATATATAAAGTTGCCGTCGTGGATGTCGTTTTTTTTTTTTTTGTTTATATATATAAATATATATAGCCTTAAGTTATTTCACATAAGCTTCTATCAATTTTTATGCAGACATTTAAATATAAATTAACTTCTTTGATTTAGTAATTTACTGGTATTTCTATATTTTATGATACCCATTTTTTCTTCTAGACAGAAATTTCATCTACTTCTGAAATTACTTGGGTGGTTGATCTTTTGATAAAATTCCATCTAACTAATTGTGTAAGGCCACTATCCTTCAATCTTCAAAACAATTTAGAATGGGCAGATTGGTTTCTTAAGAAAGGTTTAGAAAAAGATTGTCTATAACTATTAAACCTCTGCTTCCGATTTCCAGCAGAAATTCCAAAATATATTTTTATGTCCTTTCTGTTTTCCTTTGGGATATTGGCTGCCTAGTACACTACATTCTGGGAATTACATTTACCACCAACAGGACATTCTTCTCTAATCCTGCGGTTTCATAAGGGTTTCCTCAAACCTTATATATCAACACATGATTTTTCAATTAACTTCTTATTATGGTTGCTATTGATTCTGTATAAATTATTAGTGCAAGAATAACTGATTTTAATTGTTTTCCTGTTAAGAATATCCTTCAATGGGTTATTTCCATTGAAATGTTAATCTATATGCCTTAGGAAGTATTTACCTATATTAATAGTAGATAATTTACTATAAAGGGGGCTGAACCATATTACATTTCTTCTCCTGTGTTTAGTCTTATTTAAATCTGCATCTATATATATATATATATATATATATATATATATATATATATATATAGTTTTATTAATGAAAGAATAAACTCAAGGGTTTGTTCATTTTATAATGAACGATGAAAGAACGCAATATTTTGGATAGAGTCATGAAGAAGTAGTTTTTTAAAAGATTGCACTAAAAATCGACGTGGATTGCAAGTATATTTTCAACAGGACATATTCTTCAGTCAAAGACGTCAGATGTAATCTTTAGGAATCTTCACGAAGGGAGCAGTGTCCTGCACTAAATGCAATAATTTATAAACAATGCATTTAAAACAATAATTAAACAAAGAAAAATAAATAAATTGGGAAAGATTTCGATTATCGGGTATATATATATATATATATATATATATATATATATATATATATATATATATATATATGTTTGCGTTTTGTACTTCAAACATCGCGTTCTACAGTTTCACGGAGTAGTATTTTTCTACAAACTCTTATGAACCATTGCACAGCAAGCGCATGATTTATAAGTAGAGTGGTATAAAAACTCAAAACTAATCACTAAACTAATCACTCCTGGAGATTTATAAGAATCCTCTTATATAATCTCAACTGGAAACATTCCTAACTCATCTTCTTTGTATATATATATATATACTTTTTTCTTTAAGAAAAACAACAAAACCGGTCACATAGGATTATAAATTTATTTACATCCTGTTGCGCATTTTTGAAATTTCTTCAGATCTTTTAGATAAAAAAACTAGAATAGACACAGAAAAGTGGGAGGGGATAGAAGAGGAGTGAAGAGTTATCTCCTCATTAAACCCACTTCCGTTTTAAATTTTAATTTCGGTTAGAAATGTTGTAAATTTATTTAAAATTTTTTTTTATTTTATATTTTTTAATTACATTTTAACCTAAATTACAGATTTTATATTGAATTAGATTTAAAATTTAATTAATTGCCTTAAGTAATGATACAGTAATAGATATATTAAACTAAAACAAATATTTAATTTATTTAAAATTTTAAAAATTTCAAAACTATTTAGAAACCATTAATCATTTACACTTTTTATGAGTAGTACGTATGTATTATATGTTTTTTTCACAATTTTCTATCTAACATTTTATTTTATTTATTCATTTACATTAATTCTCAATTTAACTCTATGATTTTTTAATTTTTTTTTTTTTGTTAATTATTTATAGTTTAAATTTAGCCTTATGTCTACACCTGGCTATTAATTATTGCTCTGTATTATTGTTACATTGAGCTCTTTACCAGGAAAATTTAAATATTCATTCATGAATAATTTCTTGTCCTGATGGAATTACTCCCAGCTCCGGTTTAACTGGACCAAAGAATACTATATATATATATATATATATATATATATATATATATATATATACGGTATATGGATTCAATGTAAGGTAAAAAATTTATCATAATATTTTCACCCAAAATCTCCGAGTGAGTAGGATGTAACATAAGGTCACTTTTAAGCGGATGTTTGAATTCATTTTTTCTTCACTTATCCACGTTAACATATCCATGTCAAAGAGCACAGCCTACCCGACTATCTAACCCAAGTAGGAGGAAGAATAGTTGGATTCATACCTTTTCCAAGACTATTAGCGCTATTTGTAATGCAAACAGCCTCGTCCAGGGTTTGAACTCGTGTTGCCCTATCCATCTCGCATAACGATAAAAACTAGCCTATAAACTCTTCCTTTATCTAGATATGTATACTCATCAAAATTCTATACCAATACGATGGGGCATAATGTCAATTTTTAAGCGGAATACGGATAATTTGAATTCAGAGTTTTTTGTCTCCTGTCACTGTTGCTTTAGGAAAGCTTGAGACCCCATGCTGACCTTCATTTTATTCAAAGATGTAGGAAGAGATGGATTCTTGCATCTCAACTTCTTTAACATGAAGAGATATTGAAAGAGCTTCGTCCAGAATTTGAACTCAGGTCGCCGTTTCCATAACCTATTATGATAATCGTTACACTAAACGTATTTTCATACATATACATATATATGTACATGTGTGTTTGTGTGTGTGCCTGTTCTCGTGTGTGTTTGTGTGTGTATGTTCGTCTATGAAGGTGTATATGTGTGCGCGTATGTTTATGTGTGTACGTATGTGTGAGTGTGCGTACATATGAATTAGTGTGTATGTGCGTGTGCGCATATTTATGTGCGTGTATGTATGAGTGTATGAATATATGTGTGTGTGACGTGTGGCTGAGATGTCTGTGTGTGTGTGACCTATTTTTGCAGATGTTGCCCACTTTTTCCTAAAAGAGCGAAAGCTGTGGCCATGTCCCACATGTGAATCAGCTCGGGAGAATGGATCAAACCTTGTGTGACCCAGCAGCTGGTCATTGGGTCCATGACTATCAGGCGCTGAGTGTAAAACAGACAGCGCGTCGTCTGATAAGACAAAATCCGATGTTGAATGCCAGTCGATCGGGTGTTAAAAGTTAAGAAACAGAAACTTTCGTAAATAAAGCGGTAATTGGCGTCGGCTGTCTTGTATATATTGACTTAAATCTTCCGCATGTGCTGGATATGACACAAGGACAACTTCTGTTTTTTTTAGTAGAGTTTAACAGCTTCGAATTCTGTGTTTTCCTTCACGACCGGTTGCCATTTCAAGATTAAAGAGCCCTTTCAGCAAATTATGTCCCCATGTTTTCGAAAGGGTATGAACGCTAAGTTACATTCAAATAGCCTCTGAGATGTCCCGTTGGCCGAATGGTTAAAATGCTGGACTGTGGCTTTGAAGTAAGAGAGTGCAGATTCCAGTCACACTACTGTCCTCATTTTGAGACCCTATGTACGCCCTATTCCGCAGCTATAGATTATATTGTATCACTGCTCTTCTACAAGAATAGTTTTGGCATTAACCTATGAAGCTTGTTTTGGCATTAAGCAATGAAACCATACCAATTAAACAGTCTCGTCCCGGATTCGAACACGGTTTACAGTGTCCATTTCTTACAAAAATAACCATGACAGTACGTGCCCTCTCCTTGGCTATCTTGTGAGGCGGTCAAATTTCTACAAAGAAAGAAGGAACTTTTTAAAAGATTTTTCATTCATCTACCCACAACACAAAGTATATATATCTATATATATACATATTGGAACTTTTTTAAAGTTTTTCATTCATCCACCTACAACACAGAGTATATATATATATATATATATATATATATATATATATATATTATTTCATGTATATAGACCTTACTTCATATATATATTTCTGTCTGATGATTATCGTATAAAGACGGCATGAAACTAGTGGTCACAGATAAGCATCCATGCTCTTAAATGTATATATAAACTGATATATATTTATTCAATATTATATAATAACTCTATCACAGATATTGAGCACTCTCCAAATTATACCGCTTTTGGTCTGCCACAAACCCACCAAGTGAGATAATGACAATCATACATTGTTGTAATATATATATATATATGTATATATGTATATTCTGTCAGCGTCCGAAGACAGTGGGTGTGGATTATTCACGTGTAGAATATATATATATATATATATATATACCCTATTTCATATATATATACACCCTACTTTGTATATTATTGTAACGCATTCTTTGCGTACGTTTAGGAACTCCCATACGCCGTAGTAAATTACAATTTAAAACTCGACTTCGAGTTTTGCTTAACTTGATTCTTTGCTGTTCTCTAGCCAAACATGGTAACTTTCAACTTTATTTTGAGAGTTGACGAGTCCATCTCAACATATATATATTCCCTATTTCATATGTATGTTTTCAAGTTTACATAGCTTCTAAACAGAAATGATCGCTAATATCTTAAAAATAATGTTGAAGAAATATTACACAGTACTTACATCTTAGGCCGTTAGAGTGGAAGCATGTGAGAATAAAATTGAAAATTAAAAATGTGTTTGTTATATTTCGGGGAAACCTACCCACTTCTTCAGACGATTCAGAAATGAGCATATCTGTGCATATATATGTCTATGTATGTATGTATGCTGTGAATGTATATCTGCAGTGAATGTGTAATATATATATATATATATATATAGTCATCTTCCTTATCCCTTTCATCTAAACGACTAGTTCCATAAATCACTGAATTCGGCCGTCAGTGTGTTCCTGATTATCGTACCAGATTAAGTGAGCCGTACTAACTACTACAAGATCAGTGATTCTGTTGAGTTACTTCTAAAAGGCAGTTCCATGGTGATAACTGAATCTTCTATTTAGGAAGTTGTAAATGATTTCAATTTGTATTTCATTGTTATTAATTTATCTCGAGAATCTGGATGATTACAATGACATTTTTCTCGAAATATTTTTTCTCTGTGTTAGGAAACTTAAGACTGATTCCTAAATAAAGACTGGGGCTGTCCTCGTGATTTAATAGTTAAAGCACTGGATTGCTGAATCGTAGTAAGCGAGTTTGAACTCTATTCACGCTATTACATTCACTTTCGGAAAAATACCATTACCATCTATGGGTTACATAGTACCTCTACTGAAGGCTGGATTTAGCATTAAATAACCCAAGAAGGTCCATATGCCATTAAACAACAAAGCTAAACCTTAATAAAGACCACTTCATGCTTAACCGTTTTCATTGCGTTACAGTTGAATCTATCAATTCCGGATATCGAGCACTCTCTCTATAAATCCTTCAAAATCCAAAAATAATAATCATATATACATAAACACACACACACACACACACACACACACATATATATATATATATATATATGTGTGTGTGTGTGTGTGTATGTGTGTGTGTGTGTGTGTGGCATGCTAATTCGATGAACTGGAGTATCGAGCAAAGACCATTTGTAGTACAGACTTTGCCACCAGCTTTTCTCATCAACAAACAAATGGGGATATTTTAAATGAAGTGGACACTAGAATTGTCATTAGATTTGTTCAGGTTTATGTTTGGTTTGGTTTCTTTGTTAAATGGCATGTCAACCTTCGTGGTGTATTTAATACTGAAACCCTCCTTGTCAAAGAACATCAGTGATACAATTTAGCCCATAGCTGGGAGAATAAAAAGGTTAATGCTTTTCCCAAGGGTTTTAGTTCAAAAGGAAGCGTAATAGCACCACTGGATTTCGAACTCTCTTCTTTCGACGTCGCAGGGAAGAGCTTCATTACACCACAGGGTCTCACAAAAATTTTATGTTATCAGAATGTTTTTGTAGTACTTCATGTATCAAGATATTCACAAACACACACACACACACACACACACACACACACACACATATATATATATATATATATATATATATATATATATATTTCTTTAAGAAAAAACAAAACCGGTCACATTAGGATTATAAATTTGTTTCCATCCTGTTATGTGTTTTTGATATAAACCAAAAGCACCATGAAAATTTAACAGGACTTTTTCAGATCTTATGGATAAAATAAATCAGAATAGACACGGGAGGGGAAGGGTTAGAAGAGGGGTTCTTTACCAGGAAAATCTAAATGTTCATTTTTGAATGGTTTTCTGGTCCTGGTGGAATTACTCCCAACTCTGGTTTAACTGGATTGAATAATACACACACACACACACACACACACACACACACACATACATATATATATATATATATATATATATATATATATATATATATATATTATGAAATTGCTTATCTTTCAGCTCATAACTGTGCCGGCAATTTCCAAAATCAAACTTTGTTTTCCTAGCCATAAAAAATTACTCTGTTCGAAGTGATATACAGAATGTCTCAAAATAGATGCAACCCATTAATATGATAATAAAGTACTTGTGAGAAATGCGCAATAGCGATCAGTTGGAACACGTCCCGTAAAAACTGCATTCTTTGAGCTAGAGACATCAAATCAATGTTTTTTTTAATTGCTTCCAGGATAAGAAATATTATTTTTAATTTCTTGTCTCAGGAATGAATCATTATTATATTAATGAGGTATATATATTTTGAAACAATTTTGAATGATTTGTCTCCAAATGAGAAGTGACGCAAAATATTTTTCATCTTGTTGTTCAGAGCATTGTGACCGAGGATTAAAAGTTTTTTTATTGTATATTATTTTCAAATATGAAACAAAAACATTATTTTTAGTAGTTATTAACAATCACATGGGTCCCATGTATATTGAGACACTCGGTATATATATATATATATATATATATATATATATATATATATAGAGAGAGAGAGAGAGAGAGAGAGAGAGAGAGAGATGGCGGGATAGATAAAAGAACTCTCTCATCGAGCATGAAATATGAGAACAAAGGAATTCAGTTAAAGATTGGAGAACTTACATAATTCATTCATTCACTGATTTTTTCCTCGTTTGATCGTACAGAACTGGACCCTGACTCTCAGTTGTTATTTAGTGTGTTCTTAAGACACCTCTCTTTTAGTTTTTTCCTAAGACACTCTTCTTTTCTTGATATCCAAAGACATCTTTCTTTTAGTGTCTTCCCAACACACGCTTCTTTTCTCGTCTTCCCAAGACACCTTTCTTTTCTCGTCTTCCCAAGATACTTTTCGTTTCTAGTCTTCCCAAGACACCTTTCCTTTCTTGTCTTCCCTAGACTCCCTTCTTTTCTTGTCTTCCCAAGTCACCTTTCTTTTCATGTCTTTCCAAGACACACATCTATTCGAGCCTTCCTAAGACACTTTCCTTTTCGTGCCTTCCCAAGACACATGTCTTTTCTTGTCTTCCCCAGACACCCTTCTTTTCTTGTCTTCCCAAGTCACCTTTCTTTTCGTGTCTTTTCAAGACACACATCTATTCTTGCCTTCCAAAGACACTTTCCTTTTCGTGCCTTCCTAAGACACCTTTCTTTTCTTGTCTTCCCAATACAGCGTTCTTTTCGTGTCTTCCCAAGACACCCTTCTTTTCTTGACTCCCCAAGACACCTTTCTTTTCGTGTCTTTCCAAGACACACTTCTATTCGTGCCTTCCCAAGACGCCTTTCTTTTCATGTCTGCTCAAGACACCTTTCTTTTGGAGGGATCCTATCCCTCTGTAAGGAATACAGTCAGCTTATTCTATGCGAGACAGTTGATGAGCAAAGATGGGTGAAGATATCAACGAAAGTAAAACCAGTGCTGAAAAGGATTCCAGTGGAAGACTCTCAAGTGTACCTGCTGGGATAAAGAGTGTTCGAAATTGTTATTATCTTTTTTTACCAAAATTGATTTGACAAGTGGTTTCAACGATGGCGCAAATACTTCACTACAGCTAAGACCATTTTGAATAATTCTACAATATAGATAAATGTAATAATGCAAATATAGCCACATGTGTCCTGCTGCTAAAGTGAGTAACACTGCTGCATCGTAAAAAAAAATAGTTCGAACTCCAGTTGAACTATAAGTGTTCTTTCGGACTGATACCATTAGGAGCGATTGAACCATATCCAATTCTTATGTTTGGATTGAATATCACCCCTACTATTCTTCGACATTGAAGGACTTTAGATAACCCACGATGTTTGGTATGCCATGAAACAAAGAAACCAAATTAAACTAAACCAAACCCGTAGTTTATAAAATAAGTTTTGAACTGATAGGCATTACTTTCTTCACGTGTTATTATTATTTTTTAATAACATTCTCTTTATTCAAGATTTTTGTAATCCTAGAATGACTGCTGTTGATTGTGGGGATTATGAAAACTTAGGTATTCTTTCGGCCGTTTGAATGTTGATAAGCTCTGAAAAATATTTTCTTTTTTTTTTTTTTGCATGATGAGTCATGTCACCTTGTCTACGATTAAAGTCCTTTCTTATTGTTGTTGTTGTTTTTGTTGCTGTTACTTTTCTGAAAAAAAAAATGATGAATGCAGATGTAATTTCAACAAACATACTAAATGCCCCTGAACAAAGACAAAACACGTTGAATAAAAGCCAGAGACAAGGTTAAAATAAAAAGCCCTGTAGCTTGTAAGCGATCTCGGCTTAAAGCGAGTCGGACCAAGGTCATTAAAGTATCGCTTCACATTTCTACATTTATTCCGAACGTTGCACTTGGAGACCCGCACCTGGTATTCCTGCCGACAACTTCTCGACCGAGACAAAAAGTACGATAACGAGTTTTTGTCGTGGCTCATCCCATAAAGCTGCAGATGTTTTTGATGGCGGCGAGGTAAGGGCACCGAGACACGATTCGTAGCTGAGAATGCCATGAAGATGCAAAATTATTCAAATATACATCGCAGTAGTAATATTTTGGTCGCACTGCGGCTTGCTTAGCGCATCTGTTATCGTTGCACAAAATGGAATCGGTGACCAGAGTTCAAATCTGGCACGCAGCGGACTGTGCTTCTGTGGACCAATACAGGGTGAAACGATAAAATTGTCGTCCTTAAGAAAACAACACTGCAGCTTTATTTTAAAACTTTTCTTGAAAAAATCAATTCAGGTAACATGATTATGTAGTAGAGCTGACATCTATTCAATGCAACTGCCTTCTGCCTCAATCACCGCCTCGATACAGATCCGGAACTGGGAGCATGCCTTTCCCACAAGCGCCGGCGGGAGCTCGGCGAATACTCGGCAGATGGCTGCGATTAGGCTGGCTTTGGTGTTGTGGGAGGTCATGTTAGTGAGGTTCTCGACGTATGACCAAACGAAGTAGTCCAGCGGGTTAAGGTCAGGGGAGAAGGGGAGCCAGTGAAAGAAGGGTACAAAGTCGTAGCACTCCTTCTGAAGCCAAGCTTGGGGCTCTTTGAACTTGTGGGCCGGCGCCGAGTCATTCTGCCACACCCAGGGTCTGCCACCAGCCACCTGATTGTACCAGGGGATCACCACACTCTGCAGCACATCCCGGTACACTTTGGTGTTGACTTTCAAGCCGACTTCGAATATGTGAGGTGGCATGATATGGCCCTCACTTGAAACCACACCAAAGAACATAACCGTAGCCGGAAACTTTGTTTTCATCACCCTGGGAACGTCCCTGTTATTCGTGGCAATCCAGATTTGCATTTTGAGGGTGCTGGCAATGGTCCTGTTGTCATAACTTGGATCAGTAGAGGGCATGAGTTGTACAGCGCGGCATCTCCGATCTCGCTCGTTGAACATTGTGTCACTTTCAGACATGATGGAAGGCTCCTATCGCTCTTGGGATTTGTACCCAACTGGCCAACTAGTAGATGGTCTGCAACAAAAAAAGAAAACCGGTTTTCAAAAAACGGAAATGGAATCATGTCGTCTTTTCTAAGGCGACAATTTTATCGTTCCACCCTGTATATAGGACACAGGCACGTCCTACAACTCTTGGTTTGAGTGGATATGGAAGTAAAATGGCAACGAAGAAATCTTACAAATTGAACAGAAATTGATGAAGAGATGCATTGGAGGCTAAAGCCTCACCATCATATGCAGTTTTGTGTCATATTAATACACCTCTTTTTTTGAATCGGAAAAGCCTCAATGCATCTCTTTTTTCCAGCTTTGGGTAAATTGTTGAACAAAATGTATGCTTTCGTCTTGGCTAGTCAACCAGCCTAGGTGAAAGAAAACCCTGGATTCAATCCAGCTTTACTCAACAAAAGATTGACCTTGCGTCATATCCTTCCTGTGGCGGATAATGTTGAGTAAATACATACTTTGCCAACAATTTATTTTCACTGGAAAAATTGGAGAAAATATTGATTAGCAACAATATATTAGTTGGTAGTTAGTAAACTTTGCTAGGTCTGGCACACTGGTTTTAGGCTTCTCATAGTTTATAAGTAGTTACCCATTTTGGAAATGAACGTGCTCATTACAGCTTAACTTCGTTGATCTGATGGAAACTAGTACCTTGACTATGACTTGATCATAAATCCATATTATAATATTCAATATTTTAATTGTCTGGTTTTAATTATAGATCTACTCGTAATGAAGGTAATAATGATGATGGTAGGCACAAAGGAAAATGTCAATGCAAATAAAACTTATATAATTCTCTGAAATACAAAAGGATTATCTAATCCAAGCCATGTGACGTGACCAAATGTTAATTAATAGGAATAAAAGAACTTGTCATCAGCAGACCAGAGAGTGAAAGTGGAGGAAACTGAAACGCTGAAAAAATCTTTTGACATTGCCAGGCAACTGAAAAAGTTGTGTATCTAGCCATAGTTGGAGCCCTTGTAACCATTCCCAAGAGAGTGAAGGTGGAGGAAAATAAAACGCTGCAAAAATTCTTTGACATTGCCAGACAACTGAAAAAGTTGTGTAACTGGCCATAGTTGCAACACTTGGAACCATTTCCAAAAGAGTGAAAGTGGAGGAAAGTGAAACGCTGAAAAAATTCGACATTACCAGACAACTGAAAAAGTTGTGTAACTAGCCATAGTTGGAGCCCTTGGAACCATTCTCAAGGGCTCCAATACAACATGGACCCATTCCCAAGGGCCCGAAAAAGAGACTAGCTTAAAAAGAGATCAGAAGAAGAATCGAAACCATCCAGAACACATCAATGCAAAAATCAGCTTGGATATTTAGACGAGTCCTGAAGATATGAGGAGACTTGCAATCATACATATTCTAGATGAAATAATATTAAATTTATAGAGTAAAAGAAAAACTTACGAGGAGTAAAATATTGATTTTGAAATAGTCGCCATCAAAACAACTCAAGTTATCTGCCCACTCACCATACCTCTACATCAGATTATCGGTGGTACAACTTTTCGCTCATCGAACAAATCTTATGATGCAATGCATGTCGCTGTCTGTCATCCACAGTAACACTGTTTTAAATCATATCAGCTGAACGAACAGCAGCTAGAAAATTATCGTTTTTTTTTAATTTTCTATATGATGTTCTTCTTAAAGGCAAATATTTGATACAACAAAATGGAAGAGTTGGATGGGAGTCAAAATTAGAAAAATAAATTCCAATTTTACATTAAGGATGGAAATAATTAAAATTTGCAACAAAGAACTGAAATAGTCATCTTCATGATTAACTGAAAAAATAGAAATAAAATAAAATAAAAACAACGCAACTGCTACAGTTGCAAATATAAATCGGAGAATTTTAATCAAGGCTGAGAGGCTAAAACTAAATTTAAAAAAAGTTATCCAAACAAATTTAACCAAATGAAAAAAAAAAAAACAGATACACAAAAGACAAACAAAAGTGACTTTTACAGAAGAGTAAATAAAGAAATATCGAGAAAATTCGCAAAACTGGATGAAATCAAAATTTGGGGTAGAGTAGGTGTGGAAGAATATATGTAAGCGAATGTAGCATGAATTTTCAACAGCAGTGGAAAGATTGTTATAGCAATATCAGCATGTATGTATAAACAAAAATATTTCTGTTCAATTTGAAATAATTAAGTGATGTTGAAAGTTAAATGAAAACTTGAAGGAACAGAATGTTAGATTTTTACTCAAAAGAAATTAAATCGAAAATCTTTAGTAGATTTACAAAAAGAATCCATAAATCTACTTAAGAATTATCTATTCCATCACTTATTTATTAGATGAATGTCGGCTCGAAATTAGATTTTTAAAAAGATAATGATTTATCTATGATTCCATTTGGTTAAAAATGCATTTTTCAACAATCAAGTAGGGAATAATTTTCTTAAAATAACTTTTGGCTTTGATCCTTCAAATGTCTTGCCGCAAGTCAAATACTGTCATCTGCGAAGTTTCAAACAAATTTTAAGCTGTCTAAATTTCTGCGACGAAGCTTTTTGATTTTTATCATTAAGGTTTTTCGGACTATTGAAACCACGGGGGTCGCCTGTTCTGATTCCGTTAGCCATAACCGGGTACAAGTGTTGAGTATACCTGTATTGTTACTCACCTGTAGTCAGGATTGAACCTGCAACCTTCAGATTGTTTCCTTAGAAGCTCAGGAAACCAACGCCTATAATCGTTATGTCATGTGTCCTGCTGGACAATTCAGAGTGATTTTTTGGGGTATTATAAACTTAATGTTCTTACTAAATTTTAAGCTTTTTGAGCCTATTTTTGCACAGATATTAACGCTTTTTTACAATAAAAATTACTTGATTTTCCACATATATACGGGGCTTAAAACAAAAACAAATACTAGGTGTACACTAAAAAGCAAAATGTTTGATGTATAAAATATTACGATCAATGAAACCCATATATAATGCAAAGATACGGTCGAGATACAAAAAAAGCCAGCACAGAAATGGGTGCAGTAACGGTGTTTGCTCAGTTCAGGAATTTTAAAATACGCTAATTCTATCATCTGCAGAGGGTTAAGACGCCCGCCTAAAAACTGTTTTTGGTGGTGAGGCTCCAATTCTAGAGCTCTTGAGAGAGTGGAGTACCCTTTCATTGCCATTACTCCCAGATCTACTTTTATCCGGTGTGACAGTGCTTGTTATGGTCAATTAGATTAATTCATCAAATAGATTTGTTTGCAAATAATTTGTATCAATAATATTTGATATCAGACAACCGTGTACAAAGCCTTGAGCAAATGCATAAACATATGAATATGAACATACTAATCACACATTTCATTCACATAAAGGCACAAAATAACCTCAGATTGTATGAGATGTCGTTATAATCAATAAATCAATCAATCACTCAGTAATGCTTGAATAGATTGTTTCTAATCCAGAAAAAAAAAACTGCCGAGTAAACTAAATAAATTTCATCTTAATCTCTACATACGTGAAAAGTGTCATTATTTAAATTTGGAATTTTGTCTTAAATTTACTCAAGATTTTAGAATAAATGTTCATACTCATATCTTATAAAGTACTTTTAAAAGGCTGATATTTACAGGTTCTGCACCAAAAGTTTTGCATGTATATACTTTAGATTAGATTTAGTAAGAATCCCAGAGTAAATGGTAAACAGAAAGGCATTACATGTTTAAGATGTTCGCCAATGGTCCAGGAGACTTGGGTTCAATCCCAAGCACCTTCAAACCAAACACTTTTAAAATGGTACTTGATACCTGCTAGCTTACTCCTCAGCAATATAAGGTACGTATCAAGGGTAAAGTGGAGCAATCCTTGGAAAGGAGTAGACCCTCCCCTACACTTCGGTGTAGTAGCTATTAAAAAGGGAGCGTTCTGGTTGCTCTCGGCTACAGTCGCCAACAACTTTACATGTTAAAGATGTTGGACGATGTTAAAACATAATTGCAGACCAATGATGCGCTTTCTTCTGGTTTAGAAAATCATAAAATGACTAATTAACGATTCATAACATCAGAATGAAAATAAAAGAAGGTGAATAACGGGACAAATAAGAGAAGGGTTTTATCGGATATAATTAGTGCCGATACGAGTCACAGAATATCTTCAAGATACTATAAAGCAGTGAATAAAAATTATTGTCGTAAAAAACAAAAGCAAAAAGAAAATTGAGGTTACTGAGAACTGTAGTTTTTAGTGTTGGTGACATTTTGACTGGCGTAATATCCTCTAAAAAATGTGATGATTATTGTTACTTATAGAAACTTCGTAAACGCAGAGCTGGAAAGGTCAGCCGAAGAATTTCACCGACCTTATCATTGTTGGCAGACCATGGAATGGAGGCCAGAATGCAAGATCAAAGCGTATGGAATAACATAATGTTATATAATGTCATGCAGTGCGAGTACAGTTAGTACAAAAAGAAACATTGACAGGAAAATAATAAATATTGTTCTATTCTGAAAGGCCGTAATAAAATGCAAAACGTTAAATGGAATATAGTCACAAAAAAAAAAAAGAGAGAGAGAAAAACAATTGAATTGTGTGTGAAATAAAAATAATGTTTTGTTCGGTTTCTTTGTTTAATGGCGCATAAAGTATTTGACGGCATTTAAGGTGCATTTTTTTACTAAAAATATATTTTGAAATCCCCCAATGTCTTACATGCCAAATGTAGGTTTAAATTTCGTGATAGTCGGCCGAAATTATCTCTCTGGAAACTCCTATTAGCTTAGACTTTAGAGTACCTTTCATGTACTTATTGTCATAATTTAAAAGACTATTATGCACATTAAAAGAGTTATCATTGATAATATTCATTATATTGGAGGTGCCCATGGTGTAATGTTTATTGTCGGAGGAAATGGACACGGCGACACGAGTTCAAGTCCTGGACGAGACTGATTGCATTTCACATAGAACTAATACCCTTGCGAAAGGTATGAATCCAATTATTCTCCCTCCAGCTATGGGTAAATAGTATGACAGACTGGCTTCTTCAGCCTTGGTGAGGCAACTAGTCTAGGAGAAGGAAAACTCTGAATTCAAACCTGTTAAACTCCGCTTAAAAATTGACCTTGTGTCATATCCTGCCCGAGCGGAGGGGTTGGTAAATATAATATTCATTATATTAATTTCATCACGTTTGATATTAGTACTTTTTTCACTGAAATTATATGCAATAAATTCAAAAATATATTTGTAAAATATATTTGTTTCATTAATATTTTTCTTGAGAAAACTTCCCTTTGCATGGGTATAAATACAATCAGATTTTTTATAATCTAATAATTCCACCAGTTTTACTAAGAACTGATTTTTTCTTGATTTGCTCAGCTAAAATTAGGGTACTTATTATACCCACATTCGTCTCATATGCCATCAAATACGGTACTTCGTTGTGTAGCATATTCACGTCCAAAAATATACGAGCAAGATGCGAACACGAGAAATAGACATATTCATACGGATACGGAAAACGTTCACAAATGTTCAGAAACATAGGAATCCAAAAAACATGAAATTGGATCAGGTACGAAACTTTTATTTACTTTTTTGAGTTTAGGGTTTATCGACATGAGGAGAGAGAGGGACACACACAAATTCTTACTACGCTGACTTTTCCATCTGACCACACCACGTGCGGCACCCACGCAGCAAACTACTGGTCTGGCCTCGGCGAGCTCCGAAAATCGTCTTGCTTCGTCCAAGCCCAAATCACAACTAACTGTTGTTTTTTTTCAAATCCCCAAATCCTCAACCCATCGCTTCCAGGCATGACATCATTCAAATCCCCAGTCACATTTCCTACCTGGGTTTTTTATTGTGACATCTGTGATTGTCACATTCTCCTCGCGCGCGCGTGAACACCTGCACTCAATGTGTGCACCTAACTAACCCATGCACTAAGCCGGAAGGTTCCCAGCCTAACTAAACCGAAAGGTAAGATATAAAAAACGAAAAATGATAATATAAAAAAAACCTTCCGCAATTATATAACAGTTGGTTATTTAATGCCCAAATCATCTTTGTAGGAAAACAGTTGTAGCATTATTTAACCCATAGCTAGGGGCACTAGAGGGTTTCATACTTTTCCCAGAGGTATAAGTCTGATAGTGAACGTAATAGTGCGACTGCAGATCGAACTCGCTTACTCCATTGTCGCTCTTCAGCACTTTTACAACTCCCTTGCGGACACTTCCAACTAAAAATGTAATATAATAGCCGAGGGATTTCGGTTC